>MU223049.1:1321338-1335745 GCA_018584345.1 Thuja plicata | reverse complement strand
AAAAGAGAGATTAAATCTTTTAATTAGATAAAAATGATCAAACCTTAGGAAATATTGAAATAATTGAATAATTGAATTAATTACAACTTGATCAAGGAAATTGATTTGAATTGAAAATGTTTCAAAGTATTGATTCAGAAATTTGATAAAATGATAAAATAATAAATGGGCCCCAAAGTCTAGGCGACCATTTTAGGGTGCATACACCTACTGCTCCATGTCTCAAAGCATCTCTGGACCAATAAGAATACAGTCCTCCAATCTATCCCAACTCAAAGGTGTACTACAAGGAGAGCCATACAAAGCATGGAAATGTGATATGCCAATGGAGCTGTGGTCTCCATTATTATATACAAACTTGAATAGATACAAATAGTCCTCCCAATGAGTCTGTCTATCCATGACATACATCCTCAACATATCCTCAAGCACCTGATTAACCCACTCTGTCTGTCCATTGGTCTCAGGATGGTATGCTGAACTAAAATTCATCTGGGCACCAAGATCATGCTACAATGAGGTCCAAAATGCAGAGGTGAACACATGATCTTGATCCGAGATAATCCTGTGAGGAATGCCATGTAGTCTCACAATCTCTTGCATGAAGACTCTGGCTACTGACGCCACTGTATAAGATGATCTCATAGGGGAGAAATGTGCCACCTTGGTCAACCAATCAATAGTCACCATAAAAATATCATGTCTACAAGGATTCAAAGGAAAACCAATAATGAAATCCATCGAAATGATATCCCACTTCTAAGATGGAATGAGATTTGGCTGTAAAATCCCTGCTAGATGCTAATGTTCTGCCTTAACCCTCTGACACTCTAAGAATCTAGCTAGAAAATCAACAATGTCATGTTTCATACCAGACCAATGGTAGAGCTGTCAAAGGTCTGCGTGCATCTTCTTGACACCAGGATGTGTCAAATAAGGTGCATGATGAGCCTTAGATAATACTAATGTACATAGATCATCTAATGGTGGTACATAGATCTGGCTTGTATGATGCAATAGATCATCTGACTCCATAATAAATCCTGAGAATCTACCCTCCAAAGGTCTCCCTGACTCAATCTCTGACTTCACCTCCTAATACAAAGTATCTCTAGGAAGTGCTTGGAGAATCCTACTCCGCAAATCCACACTGAGAGTCAATGCTGAAATAGCCTTTCGCTTCCGAATCAAAGCATCAACTACCACATTCTCCTTTCTCTAAATATACTTAATCTCAAAGTCATACTCACAAAGGAACTCCATCCACTTTCTCTATCTAGCATTCAGATTAGGCTAAGTAAAAATGTACTATAGACTATGATGATCGCTATGAAGCTCAAATCGATGTCCCAATAAGAAATGTCTCCATCAGACCAGTACATGTACAACTATGGCTAACTCAAGATGGTGTGTAGGGTATTTAAAATCATGATCCTTGAGTTTACGAGAATCATATGCAATCACCCATCCATCCTGCATAAGGATTGCTCCAATCCCCTCTAATTAAGCATCAACACAAACCACAAAGTCACTCACTAGATCAGGTATCGCTAGGATAAGTGTACTATTCAAACACCCCTTAAGGCTCTGAAAATCCTCCTTACACTTATCTATCCAAACAAATTTCTTCCCTTTCCTCTGAAGAGAAGTGATAGGATGTGCAACTCTAGAGAAGTTCTTAACGAACCCGCGGTAGTATCCAGCTAGACCCATCAAGCTACAAACTCAAATACATTAGTGGGTGTTGGTCACTCCATAATTGCCTGTATCTTTGAAGGATCTACTGAGATACCTTCTCTAGAAATCACATGTCCTAGATATTGAACCTTCGACTGAAAGAAATCACAGTTTGCCAAATTGGCATACAACTAATTGTCTCTCAGGCATTGCAATACCTATCAAAGATGTCCTTCATGCTCTTCTATGGATTTAGAATATATCAATATGTCATCCAAGAATACAAGAATGAAATGATCTAGATACTTATGAAAGACTCCATTTATTAAGCACATGAATACTAATGGTGCATTCGTCAAACCAAAAGGAACCACCATAAACTCAGTGTCCATAGCGGGTGCAGAATGCAGTCTTGTAGATATCTACATCCTGGATACACAACTGATGGTACCTCGATTTGAGATCAATCTTAGAGAACACCTTGGCTCCCTTAATCTGATAAAAAAGGTCATCAATCTATGACAATGGATACCTTTTCTTGATTGTTACCTTATTCAACTGTCAATAGTCAATGCACAAGCATAAAAATCCATCCTTCTTCTTAACAAAGAGGACAAGTGCTCCCCAAGGAGAAAAACTAGGGTGAATGATTCCATTTGCCAACAAATCTTCCAACTGCAACTTCAACTCACTCAATTCATGAGTAGTCATCCAATAAGGATCTCTAGAAATATGTTCTCCTCCTGGTACAAGCTCAATGTGAAAGTCTATGTCACACCTTGGTGGCATACCTGGAATCTCACTAGGAAAGACATATATAAAATCCTACAAAATAGGATGATCAAGGGTCTTGAATTCACTCTCTACTTCATCTAACTCATTCATAGTTACCACAAACACTTGGAAACCCTTTCGAAAACTCCACTTAAGTTTCTTAGCATAAATCATACAAAGATATATGGGATGTGGAATTCCCCTAATCTAACAATCCTTACCCACATCATCCTTGCATTGGATGGTCTTCCCTCTATAATCAATGTTAGCCCCATGATACCCCAACCAATCCATCCCCAATACAACCCCATATTATCCCAAAGGAATCACATGAATATCAACTGAGGTAATGAATTTACCTATGTTTAGCTCACATTTACTGACCAAAGAATTTGTGGCTACTTTAGCCCCTGAAACTAACTCCACTTTCCATCCTACATCCTACTTTGCAGCCACTAGCCCACATCGCTCAACTAAGAAAGGAGATATAAATGAATCTGTAGCTCCAAAATCAAATAAGACAGAGATAGAAATAACTTGTATGGCACCCAAAGTCTCTACCACAATACCCTGGTGCACTACCTGATGGTGATCAAAGCTGCAAATACTCTATGAGAGTGTCCCGTATCCCCCACTGTAGGATCTGAAGCTGCCGACCTCTGTGTTGAGTACTGAGGTGCTCGCTGAGGACAATTAACTGTAATATAGTGAAACTGACCACAAGTGAAACATCATGTCACTCTACTATTTCCTCTCCTAGTGGAGGGTGCACTCAACTACTAAAAGCTACCTCTGCTGGCACTAGGTTGTGCACTTTGTGCCAGATGACTAGACTGATTATGCTTGAAGTGCTATCCATTATAAAATCTCTTACTACTTTGAGTAGGAGTAGGAGCCTTCTTCTATTGTTGCTAATTCTGATTTTGATTAACTCTATAGAAGTTAGGTGGCTTCTTGAAGTTTCCAGTGCCCTATGGCTGGTTACCTCTGTACCTTGATCCTAATGCACCACCTGACTGAGCACCATGCCAACCTCCATGTACTAAGGACAAATTAGCCTTTGCAAGAGTGGCCTTAATAACCATAGCCCTTTGGGTCATAGGCTAAAAGATCTTAACTTCCCCAACTATGTGGGCATTAAGCCCTCTAACAAAATGTTGTATCATCAAGGCCAAATCCCGTCTATAACCTGCATACTGTTTGAGCTCAAAAAATTTACGCTCATACTCCTTGACTATTAGGGTCAACTGCTTCAGATTGTGGAACTCATCAGCCCACTGCTATCTCCACTAATCTGAGAGGAAGCACTCTCAAAATTTCTCAAGAAATAACTCCCAAGTCATTGTGTCCATCTGAAGCCCCAACTTTTCCTCTTCGATCTTCCACCATATAGTCACACAATGAGAAAGCTGCATCTCAACATACCTCTCTTTAGTATTGCTACTAAATGGATGCATGGAAAATTTCCTCTCCAAGGCTATAAGCCATGTCTTAGCCTAAGATCCTAATCCCTTCCCATAAAAGGGGTTAGGTCATCCTCTCATTAGGTCCCTCATGTGGTTCACCGCGACAATGTCAGGATCGATTGTGAAGGTCCTCCTTGGATGAATCCTAGACCTCACCCTCTCCCTTTCCTCTCTATGAGAGTGGTGGGATGCATCGTGATCTAATCTGACCTTCTCAGGAAAATGATTCAATATTGTCTGAAGTAACTGTTTGGTGCCAAGTTCCTCAAACTCATCTTGGCGTTCCTCACTCTGCCCATCTCTATATTACTGCTGACCACTGACCTATCTAGAACTCATGGAAGGGCTATGCTAACTACCTCTCCCACAAATATCAGCTAGAACTCTGCCACAACGTCTAACATCTCTAGTTTCATGCATGATTCCTGAAACAACTAGAGATTCATACACTACTCACAACATAGCTCAAAATAAAAAATAAGGATAAGAATAATCATAAAGAAATAAATATGAAAACAATAATGTTGTATGTCTATGCTTTAGTTTCAATTTCAAGCTATACACAACCTAATGGGCATACAATTCCCAGAGTTCCCAGTGTAGAAACTAGGGCTCTGATGCTTTGATACCAAGTGTAACGCCCCACCAGGGAACCCAAGAGAGATTAACCTAGAACATGATACTAAGTTTGATGAACAATTTTTTTTATAAATTTTACACAATAAGACACACATTAATGCGAAAGAAAATACCATTTAATCACATAAAAATATACAAACATAGATTACAAGACTCAAGGGCTCCATGATGTTGAATTATGTAAACGTAAAACTCAACTAAACAACATAATAGAAGATTCTATCTAAATAGATGTAACAAATATAACTTACAAATAATAATTATAATCCTCATGGATAGCCATGAAACCTACATAAACTCACATCCACTGCACATGTCATAGGATATGTAGTAATCACTCTAACAATATAATACAATATCCAGATTAGGTATCACATGCGATACACTAATATAAGATTACAATCTAAAGAATGATATTTACATAACCACCAATGAAGAATGATAAAGATCTCAACTACATAAGAACCATCAAGCACTGGAACAAGGACATCAAATCTCAAATGGTAAAGAATCACTCCCACCGGTCCGTGTGGAACTATAAAAGTCCACCCCACCATGCTGAGGAGATAACAATAGACCCCACTCAGATATCCAAACCAAAGAAGGAAGTAACCACTAAGAAAGGGGATCCTGATAGCTCTCTAACTCCACGTGTACTACACATACTGAAAGGTAATGCTCACTAACCAGAGGCAACCGAAACACGTAGAAAATCTAGAATGTGTATATGAAGGTGTCATCATGTATGTCTAACCCTTAAGTTTTGTCCTAGTAATCCCAATGGATCCTAACACTCAAGTGACCATACACGGTATCAATGACCTCTCAAACAGACAAAGTCACTAACTATGCCAGAAACACACCCCTCAAGGTGACAAGAATCATCTCATCCTCCATCTTAGACTATAGTAGTGCTCATGCATGGGTGAGGAAATCACATCTTATTAATTCATTTTAAGATCTCTCAGTTACACATTAAGTTTTCACTTATTAAGATTACTTACAATAAGCAATCCTAGTAGCCATTTGCGGTTTCGATACTTATTACAAGCCACCCTCCACTACACAACTAGGTAACCTACCCTAGGCTCACAGATCCTACATAGATCTAGCATAGGTTCAAAACCAGGTATACCCAATCTAGTTCCCCACACATAACATGAACAATCACAATGGATATACACTCTCAGATAACATAATCAATATGGCTCAAATGGTCAACTTAGGGTAATAATACAAAGTACACATGTCACATCATAAAATCATAAATACAATTTACCCCCAGCCTCTATATTCATCTTAGGGCACTGTAAATCCCAGATGCCCATAGCATAGAAACGAACACTCATGGAAAGAAAACATTATTTACTCTATGCGAAAACAACAGTAAGCCATTTAACATTTAAAAACTAAAGACGATATCAGTAGTTCCCAATAGTAGAACAATAATTTTCTATAAGTCTATGACTCAATGGTTAATTGAATTAACCTGATCAATCTATTCTATGTTTCATCCCTAACAGTTTTCAATCGATAATAAATTCCCTTTTAATCCCTAATAAACAACTCTATACAGAATATATATATATATATATATATATATATATATATATATTAATATATATATATATGCACCTTTTAATCTAAAAAGCATTAATTAATTAAATAATTAATAACAATTAAATCAAACTAAATTAAAAATAGTCTACTAATAAAATTAAATGGATTAAAATAAATAATCTTCATTTAATAAGAATGTTACTAAACTAATATCTATTAAATGATTTAATTAAACTAAACATAAAAATATTAAATACCAAATTTAAAATTATCACTAATAAATATATTTAAAAGGAAATATATTAAAAACATTTTTTAAATTTTAAACAAAACAAATTATATATAAAAAACATTTTAAATATTTTTTTAAAAAAATCATAAAATACTTGGGGGAGGCGGGCCCCACGTGCCCCTCCCGTGATTGACCCCAAGGCAGCCGCTTCCTTACGCCAGCTGGCTACCTTTGGGGTGGCCGTGCTGCCTTACGGCAGTGCAGACCCCCCTCTGGCAGCCTGTTGCCGTAGCAGCAGAGCAGCCGTGGGCCGGACGACTGTACTACTGACACGGATCCTGCGCGGGGTGGGTGGGGTCAACCCACCCCCCAATAAAATATTTTTAAATTTTTTTTTTCTTAATTAATGAAAACAACTTTTTCTTTTATCACTTTTTTATTTTTATTTATTTATTTTTTATAAATTTTTTCGAAAACAAAAAATAGGAAATGTATTTTCTTATTTTGTTTTTCTCCCATTTCTTTTGTTTTTTTTCCTCATGTCTTTTTCTGGAACTATCTATTTTTTTTTATTGGTGAATAAATTTCTTCTCTATGTTTTTCCAGAGAGTTGATTTTTTTTTATTCAATTTAATTTTTCCATGGGAGAATTTTTCTAAAATCATTTATTTTTCTTGCACTATAGTCCTACTATACTCTAGTTTAATTTTTCAGATTTAGAGGTCTTCCATAGGGTTTTTTTTGACAAAATTTTAACACCATAACCCTACTATGCCAAGTAATGTTCTCTCCTAAAAATAATAGATCTAGGGTTTCTAAAAATACCCAATTTATTAAAAAAACCAAATAACTACAATACATGCAAAAGATATTTGACAACCAGAAAGAAACCAGATTTTCACAAAAAATGAAATTAACAAAAGGGTTTTCAAACCCTACCTCAAATTCAACACAAATTTGATAATGAAGCCCTTTGAGAAATAAAGAATCCCGAAGCCCTCTGAAAATGAATCTGACAGTAGATTTGAAACCACAAAGCCTCGAGAGAAAGGATCTCCATAATTCTTCCAAGCCTCCCACAACAACAATATCACAAAATCACAAGAACACAAAAATGCTCAACACAAAATTTCTCTCAAAAATCCTTCAACCTTCTCCCAAAAACCTGTTACGTTCAAAATGGGAAGATAATTCCTCTAAAGAGATTCAACTTCCACCTTTCATGCAATCCCAAAATAGACACTCCACTAAACTTAGTTAACTCAACTTCCAAAATTGAAAGAAAATCCTAATTATTAATTAAAAAGATCCTTTAATTGTGCAACTCAACTTTGACTCTTTAAAACAACTTGCATTTTGAATTCAAACTCTAATTTTAATAATTATAATGCACAAGTAATTAATTAAATAATATATTAAATAGATTAAATATTTAAAGCATAATTTTACCCATGCAATTAAATATTTAATTATTTAATAAAGCATAAACTCTAATTTCAAATTAAATATTTAATTAAATCTAAATATTCAATATTTGAACTTTAATTAATTTCCTCAATTAAATATAGGTATTTAATTAATTTCAATTAATTAAATACCCTATATTTAATAATTAATTCTAACAATAATCAATTCAATAAATAACATGATAATTCACACAATATCAATACACTCAACTGTAATCAACCAAAATAAACTAAAACACACACAAGGATGGGATCCACAAATTCATGTCAACTAGAAGAATTCGTGTAGGGTAGACAAACTGATACTCGTCCAAATCTTAGGACAATAGGATTAGGGTAGGGTTTTGGGTTTGTACGTTAACTCCCCTCTTTACCATTGAGATGAATATATTTGGGCACACACACTCCTGCCAATTCAAGGAAGACGATGCACTGTACCTGCAAACCTAACGACATAAGAACAAGCATGTACATCCAATATAAATGTAGCAAGCAATGATAGGGATGGGTCAAACGTGTAGATCTTGCAATGCAAGTAACTATGTCTCTGTCCTCTACCACAATAAACACATCAACAAGTACATCAACACATAAGCTAACCATACACATGCAAGTATGGGGTAAGTAATATCATAATTCTAAAATCAACATATAATATCACACCATGATAATATTTTCATCTATCTACGCATCACATGATAAAGATATAAACATCATGATCCAAAATCACCAACTACTGATATAATCAAGCTCACATGAAATGTAGCCTAAAAGAATCTGGAAAATCAACTGAAATAATAGCCTAAAAGAGTTTGGCATCAGAAACTGAAAGAAAATTATGGGTGGGTATCACACATTATTAGAGTTTAATGTTGTACTTGATAATTACCTCATTTGGGTTTTCTCTTTTTGATCATATGGTGACTACTCTATATGTTTTGCATTTCTGCCCTGTTTTGTGATTAGTGTAATTCTATCATGTTCATGTTATAGAATTATGATAGTATGTGCAAGGGAGAATGTCACAAAGAACATACTATGTTGTGTTTATTGACTATGGTAAATATGTTAATTAGAATGTCTTCTTATTTAAATTATGAACAAATTTTTTTTTGTACATGGAAAAAAGTGCAAGATACCAATGATGTTTTTGCATGTTAGCATTAATTAATTTAATGATGTATATAATTACAAATCTTCCTTTGTACAGATGTTAGTATCTATATTGTGCATTGATGAGTAAATCTGTACCATGTTTTATGAGAATAGAAATTGCATGATCCTTATGAAAATTGTTGAGGATGGATGGTTGATTTTGGTAGACCTCCATTTGTGCATTGGTTAGAATCATGATATGATGTTATTTTCTTTTAATGTCACTACCTATCTTGTGTGGTATTAGTTGATCTTGGATGTTGCATTGAATTCTAGTGTGTATTCTTATAGTGATTCTGGTTACTCCCATGCCCATGATTATTGAAGTTTTGATTGTTCTCTTGCTTGACATGTCTTTCTTTGTGCTTTCTGGTCTAGGATTTGTTGTGGAGATGCTTTGGGAACCACTTTTTGGACTGTTGATTATTGTCGAGTGTTCTTTGTGCCATTGTTGTTGTGGGTTCCCTAACTTTCCTATTGGGTTGGCGTAGTGTGGAGGAAGAGAGAGAGTCTCCTTTCCTATTCTTTGACACTCCATTAGCTATATCTCTTAAAGATCATATATATGATATTATATTAGTTATGATGTCCCTTCTTGGTGAGACTCCATGTTGGAGATCAAGTTGCTAGAGGATTGCTAGTGGTTTGTTATTCCTAGCTTTAGTATAGAAGGATGTGATATCTATGGCCGTATCTTACCATACTGAGCTTGGTTATGGATTTTAGTGTAGGATGATTTTATCCTTTAGGATTCATTGCCACCTTGTGGAAGGTGAGTCTGTGGTCTAATTGGGTTAAGTGATCCTAGTTTCTAACTATAGTTGAGCTCTTAACATCATAGAAATTATATTTCTCATATTCTTGGTGTTTAGTTGGACCTTTATTATCCCTTCATGTTGAAGGAGTGTGATATTGAGTTTCTGTAGTATGAGGGCTCTTGGTTGTAGGAGTCAACTTTTTTCATTTGTACCTCTTGGTACCCCTAAGTTGGATGTAGTATACCTTAGAGAAGTGCATTTTTAAAAGACTCCTCACCTTTTCTAACTATTGGTTGAGTTAGTGAGACTCTAGTTGGATTAAAGTATGCTCCAAGTGAGCATGGTAGTGATTTTCTATCTTTTGGGATAATCTTTCCCTTTTTATTGAGTTTTTGAGTGGAGATTTTTGGTGCCTTGGTCTTAGAGGAGACTGTAGGGGGAATTTTTTTTGTGGCTAGATGCCTCATGATGAGGTAGGGTGGCTAGTATTATGCCTCATTTGGAAGAGATATGGATAGATGCATCTTTCCTAGCATGTCTTGTAATTCCCTTGTGGAACTTTAAGAGAGTTTTTGAAGCTCTTTTCAATGTGTGTTGGTGCTTTTGACAGTTGTGAGGTTGACCGGTAAGGAATTGGTGTGGTTTGGTCAGACTTTTGAAGGAGTTAGATGACTATTTTATGTTTGGTTTGGCTTCAGATCTTGCACTTGGTGCAGTCTTTTGGTTTTATTTTAAGGCTTCCAAGAGAAAGCCTAGCCTTTGGGGGGATGATGTATAACTTCTAACATTTTATTTCAACATGACATCCTGATGGATGTGTCTTAAAATATATGTCATGTTAGTGCCTTCATGTGGTTGGATGAGATCCCTTAGGATGCCTTGTTTTGGCTCGAGATGTTTTCTTTGTGCCTTTTGTGATTGGTTGAGTGCACCTTATGCCTTGTAAGATACTTGCTAGTGTTGTATGATCATGTTGGACTTGTGAGAGGTTTGTACCTTCAGGTTGATCTTATTTATGTGGTTGCTTTGACAAGTCATTTATACCCTTATGCTTGGTTGTGAGAACCATTATGTTGTGGTTGGTTGTATACCTAATTCATGATGATAGACCTTCTGAGGCCTTTATTATGAGTTTTGATGACTCATTGTGTACTTGGTGTTTTTATCTTAGCTTAATTTATTTATGGGATTCAGTGACTATTCTCATGCTATGATTGTATGCTATCATTGTGAGATGCACTTGGTTCAGTTCATTCCTATGTTCATTTCTAAAATTGTAGTTGTTGATATGATGGTGTCTATTTTATATGGATTATGATCCGAGTGATGGTTCCACTGATGTATGTGCTAGTGGCTACTAGATTATGATTATATATTGGTTATATATTATATGGATCAGGGATTAATATATTTGTATCAAGATGTTGTTATTTCTTGAGTATCCATGTGATGTGATAAGGTGGTTGCACTGTGTGATGCATTTGATTATCGTACATTATTTTAGTTACCATTATCTTTTCTTATTTAGATATTCAATTATTATTGTTTACTATTTTGAGCATTTCTACATGACAATTCTATTTGATGTGACATGATGCTTTATGGTAATATCTGGTGTATTTTTCATTTGAGAACATTGGATTAATATATTTTGATGATTATATCTGATTCTTGGTTCTATTGTGCCTTATATGTTGTTGGATGTTTCATTGCCGAGTTTCACTAATATATGTTTGTATTGACATAAATAATTATTTTAGTGCTTTATATTTAAATATAATGTTTATTTATATGACATGTACATTGAGGATTAGAATATGGAACAAACAGTCCCACGAAATTCAATATGTCTGATCGCCCCACTAGAGCGTCAATGTTCCATTAGGCATTTTATTATTATTATATGTGCTTTGGATATTTATATTACCAGAAACTACACTTAATGTTTGCATGTTTTAGTGAACAAGGACCAAACATCATTCTACTTGAGCTGCATGATTTGAGTGTCTTTATCCTTGATAGTAGCACAAGAGATAGTTTCATTGACCATTCATTATTGAGCCAATATCATCACTTTATGGGCGATATATTCATGATTATTATTATTATCCCTTTGGTATGTGTTGGTAAATCTAGATTTCATATGCATTTGTGATAGACCAATTATGTGTCTATGCATTTAGAACTCTCACAGTTGTCACCATTGAGTTAGAATTAAATGGTTGATTTTATTTGTTTGGGGATTTAATTTTATTGTTAGCTAATTTTTCGTAGTTGAATTCTATTTTATTGGAATTGATTTAATTTATTTCAAGAAGTCTTTACTTTTCTAAATTTATTTAAGTGATTTTAATTTTAAGTCATTTTGGGGCTTTTGGGGGAAAAACAACTTATAATAAAGAATTAGAACTCATTTACTCACTTTTTATTTTTGAGAGATCAAAATTGCTCAAATCCTCTTGTGAGCATTTTGGATATTTTCTCATTGTGTTTGATCTAGTTTTCAGATCCATGTGGGTAGAGGCTTGTTGAATTTGTGTCACTATTTTTTATTCTTCCTATGGAGCCATTTTTTGTTTCCATGAAGAATTTATTTTATTATGCCCATTTCCTTGTCTAGAGCTAGGTGAGAGGTAGGACCTCTTGTATTTTATTTGTTTCTCATATGTTTTAGTTGATTCTTGTTTGCAATTTTTTTGTGGGATGGTAATTAGTGTTTTCCCCACTTTCCTTTATGTATTTATCACCCGATTGGGTTTGTACGATGTATAAAATTTTTGATTTTAAAATTTCTATTGTGATGCTATCTATTTTCTACCACAAAGTTAGAATTAGAATTTTATTTGATTTTTGGGCTAGTTGAGCCTTAAGGGAAAATGAGTTTTTATTTCGTAGCTATATTTTGAGTTTGATTTTTGGTCTTTTTCGTGGGTGCACCATTTTGTGTCATCTAGATGTTGTCTATCACCATCTTTGGCATGATTGAATTGTTGGATGTTGTAGTACTCCATTATTTTAGTAGGATTTTTCTATCAAAATATATTAAGGACATTTCATATAATAGCTATCACAATCCAAACTTGCCCATTTGATGTCTAAATGGTGATTTTTGTACTTTGTCAGATTTTGCCGAAATTTGGTATTTTTAATGCTTTTGGGAATTTTAAGCCTTCCTTGTTTTCTAACAAGATAATTAATGAATTCCATGGAAAGTAGTGCTCTTGTCAAAGTGGTCAATCGAAAAACTTGTTATTTGGCTTGGTTTTGCATTTACTTGGTTTCTTGCCTTGTGTATTTTGAGAGTTGAGTTGTCCTCCTGTTATTGCCTTAATTATTTTTGTATTGCATTTTTTATTGGTACCTTCCATGGTTGAGCTAATATCTCATGTGGCATGTGGATGTAGTGTGTTGAGACCACATCTAGGCATGTAGTTGAGCTATGCTCCTATGCTAAGGTCTGAGTGATCCATACTCTTGGTTTGAGACCAATGAAGTCTACCATGTTTCTTTAGATTTTTGACTTGAGAGTCTATTCTTTCTTTCCTTTCTTGTGGATATTTATGTTATTATACATCATTGGTGTAGACCCAAGTATATAGTGTATGTTTTATGGTCATGTCCTCGGTGTAGGATGAGTAGACAAGCTATGTTGTATAATGTCCTTGGTGAAGACCAAGTGGACACATTATTTTAATCGTATCCTTGGTGTAGACGAAGTGTTTTACTTATGTCCTCGGTGTAGGCCAAGTAGACAAGCTTCTTGTTTGGTCTTCATCCTTTGATGTTGATCCATAGGACTAGGTACATTGAATAGGCATGAGGAGTAGCTCTTACTATCTTATGCTGAATGTGGACCTCTTGATTCAACATAAACGCAACATAGTCCTTACACAATCAATGAATTTACAAAGACAAACATGGATTGTTTGCTCTGCAAATATGATTGAAGCGACCTGTTGCCTCCTAATTAGATGTGATTGTTGCAGTTTACCCTCAGAATGAGAGCCAACAACCTGATCATTGCTAATACGGAGGATTTCATAGTGAAAGTAAATGAAGAAAAGCCATTATTTATGAGAAATATGCATCTAGTTCATGAGAAAGTGCCGCTATTCTATGAATTAAGACATGATTAAGCCATGAAACTGAAGTGCAGCTAGTCTAGAAATGAAATGCAATTAAGCTATGGAAGTAAAAGTGCAATTAAGCTAAGAAATTGAATGCTTCTAATCTAGAAAGGAAATGCTTGAAATCTAGAAATGAATGCTTTTTAAGCTAGAATTTGATTAGAAAAATGAATGTAGAAAGCTTTTAAAGCATAAATTGAATTGTTAGCTCCTACAAGTATATCATGAATCAAAGCTAAAAATGTTCAATTCCAATGAAAATTATACTAATTATGCAAGAAAGTAAGCTAAAAGCATGAAATCAAAGCTAAATTTGCCTATAGTAATGATGCTCAAAAACAAAGGATCTCTCTAATGAAGAAAAGAGGTCCAATTTATAGAAATCCAAGGAAAGAGGATGAAGAGTTTCTTGAAAAGAAACAGTTGTCATTCTCCATTTGAGACAAATAAGCAAAGATTATTAAAATAAAAGAATGAATTATTGACACATAAGTGTCCTTTCACATGGAATTATGGAATTCCCTTTTTGGGGATAATTCATTCAATTAATTAA
>MU223049.1:1274965-1321175 GCA_018584345.1 Thuja plicata | reverse complement strand
TGCATTTGAAACTCAGTCAATTAAAGTCAATTAGGAGAAGAATTTGCCTAGTACAATAGGACTTCAAAGATAAGAAAATGCACCAAAATTGATTAGGTTGTTAGGTGCCAATTTTGGGGTGTTACACTTACATGGACCTCAACCTAGAAGTGGCCACATATACTATGTAAGAAGTTCCTTAAAAATTGAAAACATAATAAAACATATTGGGTACAAATATTAAACAAGAGTAATTGATATTGTGGAACCCATTGAATCCCCAAATTTCATGTGTGACCCAAACATGGGTGTAGATGGTAATGTGGATACCATTGAATCCCCAAACTTCATGAGTGATTTGAGTGTGAGAATATATGGTGGAGACCATTGAATCCCCAGATGTTATTGTTATACACCAAATTTGCACCCTATTAAGCACTTGAGCCTAATGATCTGGTATAACATGGGAATCACTTCCAGGTTGTGGGACCTATGCTAACTAAAGTGAAACCTCCAGATTCTAGTCTGGTTCCTCTTGGGTAATCACCTATTTTTTCTCTTTAAAAAAGAAAAGTAAACTTGGGAAGAAAAGGGGAAGAAGGAGAACTGGAAGGTAAATAAAGAAAACTTTAACCTAAAAGGTGATGCACTGAAAGTGACATGAATCACAATATAATGACCAAGAACTAGCATGAAATTCCTGAATTAAGGCAAGTATAACTTCCTAGATAGGTTTGCAAAAAATATTTCATAGAGAGGCCTGAAATGAAAAGAGGCTATTCAAGGAAAGAGAAGATTTCAGAAACAATAGCATATCCAAGGAGATAGACACAGACAATGACCTGAAAAACAAACATCCACTCCAACAAATAGGCACATGAATGAGACAAAGATAACAAGGGATGAAAAAATCCATAAGATTATCCTTATCAAGTCATCCACAATAGTACACAAAGATGCAAAAAAGAAAGAAAAACTTGGGATAACTCACAACTCCTTCAATACTCAGCTAGCATATTGTGCTTCAGAAAGAATCCCAAAATACATGAGAACCTGAGGGTAGGAAAAATACCACAGAAAGTCCTGCATAAGCCTTGGAAGAATGAGAATTATAGACACATGAAAAGTTTGAGGACAAAAAAAAATGTCACAAAAAAATTCTTACATAATCCAAACCTTTTTACAAAAGATCAAAAAGTGACTTATATACAACCTCCCCTAGCACACAGGCTCGTGAGTCAATCCATTTGATCAGATCGGGGCAAAAATTAGGGTTTTAATAAATATTACTAAACAATGAAAAACCCCTAAAATAATCTTGTCTATCTATTAATGCACTTGGGAAATATCTCAGACAATCAGATTAACCTTGAAAATATCCCACTTTGCCATAAATTCGAGTAGATAGATCAACTCAATCCATCTTGCCTCTCTACAAGTTGGAAAACATCACCAGCGCTATGAAAATTCTAAGAAAGCATTTGAATATTTGGATTTAAACATAAATGGTCATAGGTGGCACAATAAAACCCAATCAATGACCCAGATTTGAACCTTTACTAACTTTAAAACATGATCATCAATCTGCTTCAAGTAACCCGTGACTACATGATTAGATCCTGCCACACGACACACAGGCGTGATGCCTCAAACATTATACATGTTCATCTTTACCTTCAAGGGATATCGCCCACCATTGGCTCTTCACAAAATTTCTTTACCTTTATCTTCCCCTTAGTGCTGACTTAAGATCTTACCTGGACACATGTCAACACGACGCATTGCCTCCATTATTAAACAACTTCATCTCGGTCATTGAGGGAAAGAGCCTTCCATCAGATCTTTTTCAAGTTACCATGCCTTTACTGCTTTTAACCTGGGACCCATGATGTCATCAGTGCCAGATGTCACCTTGGTGCAGTGCCTCAATGGTTAGATATCAATCACTTTTACATTAAGGAAAAGCATCACCCGTCTGATCAAATAATACTTGATTAGTCTTTACTTTACCTTCTAACCTCAGCCTGGCATACCATGGACACGTGTCATCAAGGCATGATGCCTCAATGAGTAGATCTCAAGCATCTTTTTTTCAAGTATTTATGCCTACCACTTGATCAAACATGACTTACTCTATCCTTAACTAGCCGAAGATGGACCCAGGCTCTGACATCTTGCTACGCTTTGCAACAACACAATGCCTTGAAGAATCTTTAGTTTGATCTAGGTGATTAAGGCTTTGCGACGACCATTGGATCTAATCCTTTTCTCTGACCCCTCCTTACCTCATCTTTAACCTTGGGTACCTGAAATACTTTGTATCTCCAAGTCACTGAATCTTTTCCTTAACTCTGGTTTCATCACGAGCTAAAGCGACAACCATAAGATCAAAACAAGAACAAAACTTGATCAATGACCTGCGCTAAGTCTCCAAACAAGGAAAAATATTCTTCTGTGGTTACGAGATTAAGAGAAAAGGTAAGGCCTAAAAAGCACATGACTTAAAAGATACTTATGTTACTTGGAAAAGTAGCTTGAAAATATAAAAAGTCTTGAAGGGTTTAGGGTTTTAGCATGAATTTGACTCAACAAGACTTGGGATTTTTCAAGACATGAACAAAAGCTTAAACCAGGCCTAGAAATATGCAAAGAAAAAGGAAAAGACCAAAAAAAATATGAATTGCAATCAAAATCACACATTAATCAATATGCCTTCTGTCATCCCTTAATCTTGCATAGCCTTAATCATCGTCACTTGTAAGATATTTCCAAAATAGAGAGACTCGCGCTGTCAAGCATCACTGTTATAGACTAGAAACCAGTCTTCACTAAAACATCTATAACATCCCCAATATGCAATATCAAGCCAAGAAAATTTAGGAATAAGGTCAATGCACGTCCATCTTAATATCCTTATCTTCGCTCATTTTGATTCATCCATTCAGTGTAACCAAAATTAGATAGAATGGGAATTTGGGTAACATGTATGAGTGGTATAAGTGTGAGGTAGATGACTGTGTGTCAAATTTTAGTTTTGGTTTATGTGGGTGGATATACTCCCTATGGTTGGTACTCTCATGTCTAGGTCCATTAGTAAAGAATAACACCTTGATGTATTGTGGTTTGTGGCATTGTGGTTGTGCTCTAGATGTTGGTCCACATGTGAGTGTTCTCCACATGTCATTGTATTATGTATCTATGTGTATTGCATTAGACCATGGTACCGTACTCTATGATTATGAATTTGATTGGTGTGTGTGTGTTAGCCACTCCTTTCTTATGTATGTGTACATTGTGTTTGTGACCGGGTGACTATCTCTACAACCATGGTGTGGTGGGCCTAAGGGTTCCACATGGTAGGGTGCTGCTACACTTTACCACTGCTACGGACTGATGTATACATGGTGGCTTTCTCCAAAGATAGATATTGTGAGTGTTCAATTCTACCCCCTTGGTATCTCTTTTCATTGATATATGAATTTGATGATTACACTCATTAGAGTAGTTTCCCTTGTGTTTTATGCATTTGAGCTGCCGAGTGAATATTGCATCGATTTGTATGTATCTGGTACCCCCTAGTGTGGAGAAAGCCTTGAATTTTAGTTGTAGGTTGGTGTCGACAAACCTATCCCATTATCGGACTGAGGAAACCTTGTCCATATCTATTTTTAGACCAATCTTTCCCTTGTAGGAAAGTTTAGCACATATGCTACATAGAGTGGTGCATATGAGCCACATAATGGTGCATATGAGCCACAAAATAGCACATATGAGCAATAGTTTAGCGTATATGATCAACACTTTAGCGCATATGATAACAAATTTAGTGCATATGGTAACTATTTCAACACATCTAATTTAGTACATTTAGAACAATGAGTACATCCCGAGGGTCTATAAGAAAGGTAATTTTACATTTGGATACCCTTTTTCCCTTGCATACTTTTCCTATATTCATAGTCAGTTTTCCAATTTGGTCAGGCAAAATTGTAATCACTTTTCCTTATTGGGTTCAAAATGAATCTAGTATTTCAATTGTGACAAGGATGAGCTTGTCTCCTTGATTGGCGATCATTGATGATGGTTCAATCATGACCTATGAGGTTTGTCGACAAAGTTTAGACTCTCACGTGGTGGCTTGAATATGACTTAGCTGTTCATGCTTGTCTTTTTGTTTGTCTTTGAAATACCCACCCGTCTACTACCATTTATGTTTATGATGTCAAATCCTTTTAGACTACTTTTTGTGTGTTGTTAGATCTTTGGTTATATCTGATGATGTTTTGATGTTATTATAATATCTATTGATGATGAATAATTTTGATACTGAGATTATTTGGTTTATATCATGTTAGTAAGATAAGGATAATTATTTGTATATGATGATGCTATTTATGTTTATGGTTTTACTAACACCATACTTGCACGTGCATGATTGTCATGTATATTTAATATTTCTATTTGACCTGCCTAATGTGGTGAGGGATGGAGACGTAGTCACTTCTTGATGAGATCTACATGATGTACCGATCCCTACCATTATCTATTACACACACACACACACGTATGTACATGCTTGACTTTGATGTAGATTGCAAGCACCAAGCATCGACTTCCCAGAATTGTCAAGATGAACATGCCCTAACACAATATCTCAATGGTAAGAGGGGGAGATAAAATTTAGGCCTAAATCCTAACCTAAGCCACCATTTGTCTTGAAATAGTGGAAAAGTCTCTGGGTGACTACCTTCTTTGAATTTGTCGAGGTGACGTGAATTCATGAACCCTTTTTTGCGCATGCTTATGATGTTGTTGCATCTTTTTTGTATTTTAATTTGGTTGAATTTCAGAGTGCATGCAGTCATGTGGGTCAATGTTGCATTTTGTCGTGATGCTAGTAAAAGATTAATTATAAAGATTAAATAATTAAACTTTCTAGAATATAAGAATATTAAATATATATATATATATATATAATTAATAAATATTAATTAAATACCTATATTTATTAAAGAGACTTAATTAAAAAGTCTAAATGTAAAGATCATTAAGGAATAACTTAAATACTTAATCTAAATGAAAAATAATTTAATGCATAATTAATAGAAATAATTTTTAAATATCAAGTGGCATATTAATAATATGTTATAAATGTTAATTCTTATTAAAATATTGATATGCAATTTAATTACACTTTAAATTAATAAATTGAAATTGAATTTGAATTAAAAGGTTGAGTTAAGTGCTTTAAGTGGAGAATTATTTATTTAATAAAAAACACAAGAAAAGAAAAAGAAAATAAAAAGGAAAGAATGTATTTTTTATTTATTTGATTATAAATAAATAAAAATGATTTTGGAAAAGTAAATAAATAAATAAAAAATATTTATTTATTTAATATTAAAAGAAGAAAAAAAGGAAATTATGTATTTCTTAAAAAAAAAGTAAATTGATTTTTTGATTTACAAATAAAATAAAATAATTATTTTATAAATTTTGAGAGGATTTTTTTTTGATTGGTAAAAGGCCAAGGCCCTGTATTATATAAAGGATAAAGAATAAAGAATACATATTCTCTGTGCAAACAAGTACTGGTAGGAAAGAACAGAGAAAATAAAACCTCCAGTCTTGCTCGGGACCAAAGTCTTATAAAAGATAGATTAAAAGGGGCATACCCCAGTTTCCTTAATATAGAGTTACATTACAATTTCAACTCAATTTCATCATTTTTATACAAAAGAGTCTCCTTCCATGAATCGTGATATTTAAGATTGTGTTTGTTTGCACTTGTTCTTGCAACCTTGAAGCTCCGAATTCACATAAAATGTTAGTTGTTAGTAACCCATTAACTAAAACTGATACTAAACTCCTGGATTGTTTAAATTTATTTATATTTTCCATGCTTTATTGCTAATTGAATTGAAACATTTTGTGTATTATTGTTAAGTTCATGTTTTTCAAGATTGTATCTAGTTTACTAATTATTGTTTAGTACTTAAGCCTGTACATTTATGAATGTAGATACTTCCTGTGATGGTCATATATTTTAGCTAATTCACCAAATAGACCATATTTCTCGATTTTATCCTTTTTGTTTAATCTTGGAAATAATACCTACTGTTGAAGTCTTGTCTGCTATAATTGCTGATCGATTCTTCTTTGCCTTTAGATTTAATTTTTATTTGAAATCTCCATTGCTCTTCTCCTATATTCCTCTGTTGTGATTATTAGGTACTTTGTGAAATGTTAAGAGTGTGTGTAGATTTTGGCTATCATCCAATCGGTCCTTTATCGGTTGTTGCTTATATTGACATCTTTAGTGTGAATGTTGCCTGTATTTTAATGTGAAAGCATAAATAAATCAAATTTTCTACGTGTCTTAATGTAATTTGTTTTAATTGACATATGTGAATGATATCTTTGTTAAAGATTGCTTTCTGTATACAACTTTTTATTTATTTCTGTAGTCTAACTTATCCGCAATTGATTTTTCATCAAGCTTCTTTAATTTATTCATTCCTGTGTTGTTGGTATCACCATTAGACTTTATAGCGCCGTTAAAGACATCATATATATATCAATTGTTAAAGTGCATGTGTGCGATGATTGAGTTTTAATTTAATTGTTACATCAAATCTCATGTTGTACTGCAAGCTGACCGATGAATAGTTTATTAGTTATTAAGGCTAAGTATTATTTTTATTGTTGTGTGATATTGAAGTTTGTAAACTTTATATAATTTCAATCTATATACATTTCTATCTACCTTCTATAATTATAATCCATCCTTAGAACACCAACTGTGGAGTTTGTATTTATTTGGGGTTAATATTAGGATAATTTTATGGAAATGATTGTCTTTCGTTAATATTTATACCATCATCACCTAAGTTTTCTAGCTTATCTACCTTGTAATTTCCTTCCCGATAAATATGTTGAGTCCTGATATCATCAAATCTGTCAATTAAGGGTAATTCCTGCTCCAAGATAGAGTTTAGTTTCCAATTGGGGGTCTTCTTTTTCCTAATAGCATTGAGAATGATTTGAGAGTCATCTTCTATGATTAGTTTTGGGATTCCTAATTCTATGCTAAGTCGTAATCCTTCTATCAGAGCTTCAAGTTTTGCATTATTATTAGAGGTGAGGCCTAGAGATCTAGCTATTCTCGCTAGCCATAATCCTTTATCCGAGTGAATAATACATCCTAGACCTTCTCTTCCTGGGTTCCCTATCGAGGCTCTGTCAAAATTGAGTTTTTCCCAACTTATTGGCTGAGGATCCCATTTACAGTTCAACCTAGCTTTCTTATCTACTTTAGGGTATACCACTGGGGGATTGATTAAAATTATTCTAGTTCCTCTGCATCTCTACATCCCACTCTGAGAAAGATCCTTCTTCTTTTACTATATTTCTTAGATTATTGTTAATAACTTCTACTATGCTTTCCTCTACTCTATTTTTGAATTACTTGGAGTTCATTTCTTCATTGTGAAAAATCCTTCTATTCCTCTCCTTCCAAATTTCCCATAAAAGATTTTCTAGTGATATTTTCCACAAACTATTGTAGATTTTGGATTGCCCATGTTTGGGCCAAATTTGTAAGTGCTCCCAAAGGCTTTTTGTCAAGGGTACTTTCCAGCTGAGTTTTCAACTTAGCCATTGCCAACATTATTTGGCAAAGCTACACTGAAACAATAGGTGTTCCGCTATCTCTAACTATTTTTTACAAAGAAGACATTTGGAGGGACCTATAAACCCCATTTTGGTGAATCCATCAGTTGTGAGTATTCTCTTTTGCAGGGCTGCCCATAGGAAGAAACCATCCTTAGGTACACACATTGGATCCCAACATAATTCTAAGGGAATCTCTAGTTGGTCCCATCATTGTGAATTGATTATTAGTTCATATCCTTTTTTGACATTATAGAATCCAGAGTTTGAGGCCCCCCAGATTAGTTTGTCTGGTCTATTCTTGTAACTCGCTGCTCTTTGATTGATAAAGAGTTTGTATTGTTGTTTTTCTTGTTCTGATAATGTGGTTTCTTCTATTTACTTCCACAACCATTCTTCACTTTGGTTTCCATTTATTTTTACATTTATAGTCAATTACATGCTTTCCCCATAAACTGTTTAATGTGTTTTTGATGTTGGGGAAAGATTATAAGAGTCGGGGGGGGGGAACCGCCCAGGAGTCCTCCCAAAATAATGCTTCTCTTCCCCTCCCTAAATCCCAAGTTAGGTTTTATGAATGAGAGGACTACATTGCATCATAAAATTCCATGTTCTTGACCCTTTAGGAGGGTTGAAAGTTATAAAAAATGAGAGGGGGTTAGAGTTCTCGAGAAATTTTCTATAGAGTATTTGTGCCCATTATCTATATTTTTTGACTTACATTATCCATACTAACTTTTCTCCCAAGGCTTCATTTTTCCAGCTAAGGTTCTTAATGCCTAATCCCACTTTATCCTTTGGTTTGCATATGTTTTCCCATTTAATCAACACTAGTTTTTTCTTAGCATCCATTCCTTTCCAGAATAGATCCCTAAGCTGTTTATCTATTTTTTTTACTCCTTTGGGCAATGGTAAATATAACATCTGATAAGTTGGGATAGAAGAAATAACTGATTTGATTTTGGTCACTCGACCAACTTTTGTGAGCCATTTCCCTTTCTAATTTCCTATTTTCTTTCCCAATTTATCTAAGATGTGATCCTAGGATTTTCTATCTTTGGCTCCTTTTTCTATTGGTACACCTAGATATTTGCATGAGAAGGTTCCCTTTTTGAAGCTCATTACATTACATATATAGTTTTCTATAACTGGATTAGTATTTAGGAAGAATATTTGTGATTTTTTCATTTTAACCATTTGTCCCGATGCTTCCATATATGTTTTAATTATTTGTTTGTAATTTTTAGCTTCCTCCATTGTGCTTTCCCCGGGGATAATTGTATCATCCACAAATTATTGATGTGTTATGTTGGCAATCCCACTAGTGACCGAGACTCCCTTAATTTTATTTTCTACTTGTGCTTTTTTTATTGATCTACCGAATTATTCTACCATGATTATGAAGAGAAAGGGAGAAATTGGGTTCCCCTTTCTAATTCCCCTAGAAATGCTGAAAAAGCCCTCCGGAGTATCGTTAATAAGTAAAGAGATCTTCGGGGTTGAGATACAGTTGAAGATTAGGTTGGTCCACTGATGTGAGAATCCAAAGGCTTCCAATAATTTGCACATAAACCTCCAGTCAACCTTGTCACAAGCCTTATGTATATCGAGTTTCATTAGCATGCAAGCTTCCTTTTTGGTTTTTACAAAGTGAATGAGTTTTTGAATAATGATTATTCCATCTATTATTGATCTTTTAGGTACAAATCCTATTTGTTCTTCTAAGATGAGTTTGGGTAAAAACTCTTTGAGTCTATTTGCAAGAGCCTTGGTTAAGACTTTACATATAGTGTTATATAGTGCAATGGGTTGGAAATCTCCCAAAATCTCACAAATAGTTTTTTTGGGTATGAGTGCTAGAAAAGTGTTATTAAATTCTACCAATAATGAGCCTGATTTCCTAGTGGCTTCTATGGCTTACCATAAGTCCGTCCCTAGGATCTGCTAGCATTTTTGGAAGAAGAAGGCTTGGAAGCCATCAGGTCTTGGAGATTTTTCAAGGTTAAGACTGAATAATGCATCCTTTACTTCTTCAAAAGTGAATTTCTTGTTTAAGAACTTATTATCTTCGTATGTAACTAGCTTTGGGATTGAATTTAACATGGTGTTTTGTGCTAAAAGATTTGAACTTTCATAATTGTTTAGAATATTTGTGTAGTAGTTGACAAAAAATTTTTCAATATCTGTAGGTGTATCTACATGTCCTCCTACACCATTCTTGATATTTTTATTCTATTTATATGTTTGTTGTTAATTATGCTGTTATGAAAACATTTAGTATTTTTTGTCCCCCTATTCTAGCCATGTTTCTCTTGCTTTTTATTTCCAAAATATTTCTTCCTTTGCTAAAATGTTTTCTTGTTTGGATAGTAATTCTTTTTCTTTTAAAAAGATGCTATTATTGATTCCATTCTTGATAATTTCCTCATTAAGCTCATTAAGTTACTCTATTTTAAGTTTATCTTGGAAGATATTGTTGAAATGATTTTTGTTCCATTTTTGGATATTTTCTTTTAAGAGTTTTAGCTTAGAGACAAAACAAAACATCTTAGATCCTTCAAAAAAGCCTTCTTGGCACCATTGGTTGATATTCGCCATAAAATTTTCATCCAAGAACCACATCTTTTCACATTTAAACAGATTCCTAGAAAGCTTATGCTAGTCCATAATTTGTAAGCTAACTGGAAAATGATCGGAGCCTACATTTGGTAAAATTATTGATTTGATTGCATTGTTGATTTGATTGCAAGGTTAAAAGTACACATGTCTCCTTTAAAGATGAATCTATATAGCCTTTTTGAAATTTGACAAAAATCATTCCTTCTGTTGAACCAGGTATATAGCCCATTTTTTGATGGTATGTCAATTAGATTCTCTCGGCTGAACCACTCTCTAAAATCTGTCATTACTTGATTGACTGTTTGAATTCCCCCACTTTTTTCACTTAGTTCTGATAGGGCATTAAAATCCCCTCCAATCCAAAAGTTTTCCATTTGATAATAGTTCATGAAGTTACTTATTTCGTTCCATACTACCTTTTTTCCCAATGTTGGTGTAGGACCATATACATTAATGATAATAAATTGTGTTTGATTTGTAGCACTTAATTCTTCCCCCTATCCAATTGACGCTGGAGGCCAATTTATTAAAATAAAACTTCCTTGGGTCTCATAGTATGCCTAATCCTCCCGAGGCTCTTATAGATTCTACTACGATTGTGTTCTAGAAGCCCAATTTTCTGTTTGGTTTTTCTCCTTCTATCTTGCTTAATTTGATTTCTTGAATGAGAACAAGTTCTAAGTTAAATAAGGACAAATTGTGCTTGAGTAGGTGCTTTTTGTTAGGGGCATTTAAGCCCCTAACATTCTAGGTTGTGATCCTCATTGGATTATGGGAAGGCTCTTCCCCTTCCTAGCTTTCAAGATGTCTAGAAGCTTATGTTGGTTATCTGCATTCCCTTCCACTGTCCTAAGTTCCACGAGTGATTTTCTTCCTCTTTTATTTTTTTATTTTTTCCCACATCTTGGGATCTCAATGCCTTCCATGTTCTTCTCTATTCCCAATTTGTCTATATAAGCACTTTCTATCTTCTTGTTGTGTACTGTGTGGTCATTTTCACTCTCAACCTCATCTAATCCAATTTCTTGTGCCATACAATTATTCTCATCTATCTCCTCCTCTTCTTGGGATTCTTTTCTACCTCTAATTTGTGCTGATTTCCTGTGTATTATCTTAGAATGCTCACACTCTTCTGAATCTAGAATTCCAAACTCCTCCCAGAAGGTCTTGGAGGAAGCTTCTGCCTTATCCAAGTTTTATTTTCCTTGTTTTTGTCTGACTCCCATGCCTCCTTCATGAAGGTTTCTACCTCAAATGGGATTTGAATTGTGCTCAGATCTTGATTCCCCTCTGTACTATTGAAGGTATCTTTCCCATTGAGGGGAGTTTGTCAAAATTTATAGGTTTTCTTGTTACCATCTTTCTCTTTTTTCCAGATAGTGATATGCTCTATTTTCCTTGTGATGGCTACAAGTGTTGTGTTGGTCTTCTACTCTAAACACCATTCTGTATAATTCTCTACTATTAATTTCCTTTTATAATATATACAAATATATATAGATATATATTTTTATATTTGTATGGGGGTGTTAAAGTGTGTGTGTGATATGTGGGGCCTCCTAATAAGGAGATCCCAATTGATTAACTAAAAGGAGATGATCAATGCAAAAAATGAATCAACTAGTTATGGATAAAGAGGGGAAAAGGGTATGATTTCTCAATTATAAAGTAAAACAATAGATCTAAAAGATTAAGATGAAATGAAATACTTATCTTGAAATGTAACAGATTTGGAAATTGCTATTTTCTGGTGTCTGTATCAGGTTTCTGGAAATTATGCAACTAGATCTAGAACACAAACACAAAGATGAAGAAAACCCAAAAATATTTTTCTTTTCTATGCCAGGTTGACCTTGACCCAGATGCAAGTCAACCTTGACCCCTTTAGGTTTACCTTGACCCTTGTTACTCTGACGGAAATTCTATTTGCAAATCCTGAAAGTTGGCCAAAAAGGGTATTTGAATCTTCTCTGTAATTCACTGTCCTGTACCTGTAACTGTAAGAAAAATGGTTTTGTTTGTTGGGGGAGGGGTTTGCCTTAGTCAAACCCCAATTTAGGAATTAACCTTGAAATCAATAATTGAAATGGAGAGTGCTAGCAAGTAGTAGAATTAAATCTAACAATGAAGCTATGATATTCAATAGATATGCAATTATATTTCAAATTTAAACAAGTATATTAATATGAAAGCTTAGACTCAATGTTAGAAAACATAAATGTAAATCAAAACCTCCATGATTGTATGCTTGGAATCCACCTTGAAGGAAGAATGCATGAATCTTGAGGATGCACAAAGGATCTTGAAGGAAGATCACACCAACATGATGGATAGATCTAGGGTTTTAATGATGAATCTTGAATGCTTGAACCAAATCCCTTAAAAAGCTTAAATGCTTGAATCCTTGATCTTAAATGGGTAACTTGAAATGCTTGAGAAGAAGACTTGAAAACCTTGATTGAACACTTAGAAGCTTAAGAGAATGTGGAACAATGGATGCTTGAAATTAGATGATAATGTATTTGTCTCCAAGTAGATGATTATTACCTCTCAGAGAAAATGAGAGGAGAAGGCTTCCTTATATACAAGTCTAGGGCACAAACTTCTAGAGAGGCTGACATAGGAGAATTAAATTTCAATTAGGCCTATACCCCTAGAAGAAGACCTATATTAACTATCTTTTAAGAATCATTACTTCAGAACCCAAAACAACCGACCGGGAAGCAGGAAAATGAACTTTTGAGTTTCCCCCACAACTGACAAACTTTCCCATGGAAAAGGGGACCTGGGCCAAGGTTGAGGTTGACCCTAACCTAGGTCAAGGTTGAGGATGACCTTGACCTAGGTCAAGGTCAAGGTCAAGGTTGACCTTGACCCAGGGAGTTAGGACCCTTGGAAAATATGCCAGGTGGGGTAAATAGTGCCTAGAGAGGCCCAATCAGGGTCCTAAATAGGCACAAAAGATGGAAAATGGGAAAAAATGAGAGGAAAAGATGATGATGACCCAAAAAACCACCTAAGGAGGGCTAAATAGTCTTAAGATGGAAGTGCTTCCCTTTTAAGATGATACATATAGCCCCCACTTTAACGGGAGTATGGAAATCAAATGTACTCATGGTAAAGTTAGAAGAAAGACTCTAGTGGATTGCAACAAGGTAGAACATCACTTAGTCAACGAAATGAGCCCCCGTGCAAGGGATTCTAAATCAAAATACACGCACAAGGGTACTAAAACAAAGAGCAAACAAAGATAAAGCTAAAAAGACACAAAAAGAGGGGTTAGTACAAAAGAAAACCCAAATCAACTAGCAAAGGAAACCTAACCAAGAAATTCTTCCTATACTTATATCATATTTGGAAAGCTATCATAAAATCATAAATGACTACATAAGAAAGACAAGAGAAACACTATAGATAACATAGCTTCATGATCTAATCCTACTAGCATGAAAGCGAAAGAAAGAAAAGAGAGAGCGATTAGCTCACCCAGTAAGATGCCCACCTTACTGTGAATCACCAAGGAGGGAGAGCCCAACATGTTCACCCATAAACTATGCTTTGTAGTTGTAATGCATCTTCTGACAACTTTTGGAATACCTATAGATCCAAATTCTTGTATCACTATGGAATATAAAATGCGTGTCTCTTCAGGATTTAGCAACTTATGTGAGTTACCTTCCAAGGATTTAACATATTTTAAATTTAAAATGCGTATCTCTTGAGGATTTAGAAACTTATGTGCATTAACTTTTGAGGATTTAGTAAAAAATAAAAAATAAAAATGCGTGTCTCTTCAGGATTTAGCAACTTATGTGCGTTAACTTCCGAGGATTTAGCATGTTGTAAAATATAAACTATAGTATAAGGGAGACCCTATATATGCCCCCCTCCTTGTTGTGGTTACCTAATAGATAGGATAAGGAAGAGAAGGACACCTACTTCACAAAGTAAGGAGATATCCTATTAGCAATAATGTACACTATATTCTTAGTGAAAGTGTATTGACCCTTACATCTAAGAGCATAGATAATTGTGAAAAGGATATGTCACTTATGGAAAAAGGACCCTCAAAGAGGAAGATATCTTATCAAAAAGAACCCCACCATAGAGGAGTGATTAAGATAAAATATCATCTTTTAAAGAAAATTAAAGAGGGATCAAAGACTCAATCATCAATCCCCCTGCGATTAAGAGGAAGAGGAATCTTGGAATGAAGGAAGCAAACTCTATACCAAAGAAAAGGAAAGAGTTTATAAAGAACATAATTTGAAAAATAAAGAAGAGGTGATGACCTAGGACAATCATCTCTCATATAAAAGGGTATCCATAGCCAAAACATAATTCTTTATAAGGAAACAATGTTGCAAAATAAAACAATTCCGCTAGGCTAAGGAAAGTAGATCCTTAGACAGAGAGAAAGAAGGTGAACCTTGCCCCCCAGGGATGAAATATAGGGATATACCAATAATATTGAGATATGCCATAAAAAAAAAATATATTTGCAAAACAAATGTATTAGAAAAGATATCATGAATACTAGAAGAGATCTATGGATTATTATGAGCAAAGGAAGTATGTACCATAGCATAATACAAAACCATAGGGATAGAATATAGAAAGAATAACCAATAAAGATAAAAAAAAATACATGCTAAGAGTACAATGGATCCTAGAAAAATGAAAGAAATACTTCTTGCCCCCCAGTGAAGAGACAAGAGGGAGAAAGATCTATATTATAGAAGAACGAGGGATATTCCCTAGATGGAAATTATGATGAAATTGTAATACCGCACAAGAGTGAGATATAATTCCTAAAGAAACTCTTTCTCAAACATACATATTGAAATGCACACAATCAGAAAGTAAATGTGTATTACTATAATGAAAAGGACATTTGTACTTGGAGAGAGAATCTTTCAGCATAGGTTTAAAGATTTATTTCTTAGAATTCATTAATTGAACATATACCTTCTTAGCCACATCCTTGGGGGTATCATGGTAATCGAAGGAAGGTGTTGGAAGAAGAACATGAAGAGGAGGGCGATGATCAAAATCAACCACCTTAAATTGAGATAGCGGAAATCCTAGACAATGCATATCTTTTTTAGGGGATATATGAAATGGATATTTAATACCATGTTCATTAAAATTGAGCCCTAAACCCTTATAACCTTGTTTAGCCACCATATTGTATTTGGTAGTGTACATATCTTGTAAAGATTCTACATGAGGTGATTGTTTAGGGTGATCATGAGAAAATGTTGTGTAAGGCGGAATGATAGGTTTAGAAGAAGTTTCCTTTCTCTTCCCTTTAATATCATCATGGATCAGATAAGAAGGGGAAGGTAAATCAAAGAACTCTTGCACATCTGCATCATGAACCATAGTTTGAGCCCCATCATAAGTGTTGGAAGAAATAGGGATAGAAGATGGAGAAATAGGAGTGGGAATATTAGGAATTGGATTAGGAAGGATAGGAATAGATTAGGAAGATTAGGAATAGGATTAGGAAGATTAGGAAATGGGGTGTCATCTACCAAATTCTTCACATAATCCAAAAGAGCAATAAGTCTGTTACACAAATTCTTAATGAAAGTTTTGAAAGTAGGAAGGCTAGTATTAGTTAATCTCAAAATAGCATAAGCAAGTGAAACATGAAGAGTAAAAAACATAATGAAATAGATGATACTCTCATAAACATCATAAGTACTATAAAGAGATTCTAAGAGAAGAATAATGAGGAAAATAACCATACCCCAAAGCATCTTAAAGATCTTCATAGTGAATGAGATGCAAGAAATGTTTTGGTATTTTTATGAGTATGTAGATTTTTTTGTATTTTAAAATGCAAGAGAATAAAAGAAAACTAATTTAATATGTATTCAAAACCTAGTCTCTAAGGAAAAGAGGCAAAGAATCTAACACCAAAAAGAAAGAGTTTTCTATCTTGGGTTCACCAAAATGAAAGATATAAAAATATATATAGATATATATTTTTATATCTGTATGGGGGTGTTAAAGTGTGTGTGTGATATGTGTGGCCTCCTATTAAGGAGATCACAATTAATTAACTGAAAGGAGACGATCAATGCAAAAAAGGAATCAACTGGTTATGGATAAATAGGGGAAGAGGGTCCGATTTCTCAATTATAAAGTAAAACAATAGATCCAAAAGATTAAGATGAAATGAAATACTTATCTTGAAATGTAGAAGATTTGGAAATTTTTGTTTTCTGGTGTTTGTATTAGTTTTTTGGAAATTATGCAACAGGATTTGGAACACAAACACAGAGATGGAGAAAACCCAAAAATATTTTTATTTTCTATGCCAGGTCAACCTTGACCCAGATGCAGGTCAACCTTGACCTACGTTGATCCGATGGAAATTCTATTTGTAGATTCCAAAAGTTGGCCAAAAAGGGTATCCGAATCTACTCTGTAATTCATTGTCTTGTACCTGTACCTACAAAAAAAATGGTTTTGTTTGTTGGGGGAGGGGTTTTCCTTAATCAAATCCCGATTTAGGAATTAACCTTGAAATCAATAATTGAAATGGAGAATGCTAACAAGTAGTAGAAGTAAATATAACAACAAAGCTATGATATTCAATAGATATGCAATTGTATTTCAAATGTAATCAAGTATGTTAATATGAAAGCTTAGACTAATGTTAGAAACCATAAAGGTAAATAAAAACCTCCATGTTTGTATGCTTGGAATCCACCTTGAAGGAAGAATGAATGAATCTTGAGGATGCACAAAGGATCTTGAAGGAAGCTCACACCACCATGATGGATAGATCTAGTGTTTGAATGATGAATCTTGAATGCTTAACCCAAATCCATTCAAAGTCTTAAATGCTTGAATCCTTGATCTTAAATGGGGAACTTGAAATGCTTGAGAAGAAGACTTGAAAACCTTGATTGAACACTTGGAACCTTAAGAGCATGTGGAACAATGGATGCTTGAAATTAGACGATAATGTATTTGTCTCCAAGTAGATGATTATTGCCTCTTATAGAAAATGAGAGGAGAAGGCTTCCCTATATACAAGTCCAGGGCACAAAATTCTAGAGAGGTCGACATAGGAGAATTAAATTCCAATTAGGACTATACCCCTAGAAGTAGACCTATATTAAATATCTTTTAAGAGTTATTACTTCGGAACCCGAAATAGCCGACCCATAAGTGGGAAAATGAACTTTTGAGTTTCCCCAACAATCGACTAAATTTCCCATGGAAAAGGGGGACCTAGGTCAAGGTTGAGGCCGACCTTGACCAAGGGAGTCAGGACCCCTGGAAAATATACCAAGTAGGGTAAACAATGCTCGGAGAGGCCCAATTAGGGTCCTAAATAGGCACAGAAGATGGAAAAGGGGCATAAATGAGAGGACAACATGATGATGGACCAAAACACCCCCTAAGGAGGGCTAAATAGTCTTAAAATGGAAGTGCTTCCATTTTAAGATGATACACCTTTCTATTTCTCTTTTTTGGAAATTTGGATTGGACTCTCTATTCTTCTTTGTAGGTGTGTTATAAGAAACCTTATCTACTTCTTGATTCTCATGATTTCAGAGATCTATTGGTTCCTAATTTTGTGAATTTTCTTCATTTTCTATTTATTCTATTATTAGTCATTTTCATTTCCTCTCTTCTTGGATCATTTAGTATTTCCACCCCTTGATCTTCTGACTGCTATGTATTGAGATCTTTCATCTCATTACTTCCTATCATTTTTCCATCCGTTCTTTTCTCTATTGGTTTCTCTATTGAATCTCCTACTATAAAAATTATGGATTGTGGATGTATTTTCTCTTGGGCATGTTCCTTGTGTTCTACTTCCCATAATAGAAATTGGTCCTTTATATCATTTTTGATTAGAAGCATTTTGCGTGTAAGTTTTTCTAGATTCTGCATGTTGTTCTTAATTTCCTTTGCATAGCGATCTTCTTTAAAGCAGGAGATACACTGTTGGAGTCTGGAAATTTATTTTTCCATTAGAAGTTTCTCTTTACTGCTTTCTTTAAGGACTTTGTGGAGTATATCAATTTACCTTAACTGATCTTCCTCTATTTGCACCTCCTTTGTCTGTGGTTTGATATCTTCCCTTATTTCTACCTCTTCTATCATCCCTAAATTTTCCTCTTTATTCTCTCTTTATACATGTTTCCTTTCTATCTGCAGACTATCATCAACAACCTTTTTCCTACTACTTTTCTTTATATAGATATTCATGAGCAGAAAAACTTCATTCAATGGTGAGTCTTTATTGATATTTTTAAAGGATCTAGATCTATTCGGGTCCATCTTATCAATTCCTTCTATATGTCCATTGTATCTAGTGATGTTTAAGTCATAAATAGAGGGATTCATTATAATTTTGAGTGGTCTAAGTTCCTAAATACCTACTTCCAAGTTAATGATAAATTTAATGTTGTTAGATTTAGAGTAGCTAGTGTCCAAACCTATTAATTCTCCAATGATAGCTCCTATACATTTTAGTATTTCTATGCTATTAAGTTCTGTTGATAAAGATTGATTAGAGATCCATGTGGGAATTTGAATGTTTTCAATCAGGGTTTCATTAAAGTTTGGGATTAAGAAATTTAACAACGTATCCTTTATAAAAAAAGTATGAAATTGATAAAAATTCATTTCTAATGATATCATTATGACAATGAATATATATCAAATGTTGTGAAAGGTTAGAAATACTTACCCGTTCCCCAAGAACTCTTTTAGCCATCCAACAAATCTAGGTTTTTTGGATTATGATCCACCCCAGTATGCATAAAGGCCCTTATTCTTGCATTTTTCCCATCTATTTTTCTATGTGTATTGCTAATGATGAGTATGTTTTTGGTATTGTAATTTTGCGATTGTATCCTTCTGATCGATAAATGTTTATATGCTATCTCTATTGTGGATTTGGTGAGATCGATGCTCTGCCTCTGTGAATCATCAGGCATAAATCTGACTAAAGAGATCCCCTCATGAGGTATAGGGGGATGGGAAAACACTCTATGAGGAGGAATATATGTATTGGCATAAGGGTTTCCATTGAGAGGTTTAGGCCTGATAGGAGGACCTGTAGGAAGGGAAATATCAGATCTGACTGCAGAGCAGGTAGAAGGCTTTCCTCTTGTTATGGTTCGACCACCTATTGATTTCTTTAAGGGTCAAGGAGAGGGGGGCCTATGAGTTACAGAGGGTTGAAGCTATTTTTGTTCTTTTTGTGTGTCACCGTAACTCAATCCTTCTTATGGTAGTTGCTGCCTTATTCCATCTCCCCATTCGTCTACTATCCCGTGTATATTCCTAGGGTTTGTTTACTTGCGTATGTTCTTTGATTCTTTTTAGCTAGAACCGATTTTTGTCTTGAGTATTTGGTTTTGGAATAAAAGGCTTCTTGTTGATCAATTCGGGGATTAATTACATCAGATGAAGCATGTTCCTTCCTTACCAGTGATGCATTCTTGGTCTCTTTAATGCTATGAATAATGTCAAATTGAGTTGAGAGAAGAAGCGGAGGATTGGCATACCAAGTTTTATGGAAGTATGTGAAAACCCTCCTTTCTGTTGTTAATGTCAAAGTCACAGATTTTGAAGTGTTCGCAGAGCCTACCATGATTCATTTTTTAATTTAACTATATAGTAATTATCTGTATTTTTCTTAATTTTAAGAGGATTTATCTTATTTTAGTTTTATGCATATTTTATAAACCCTAGTTAGATTAGGTTTTCTATATTAGAAGTTATTTGACCATTTTAGATATAAAGGTTTATCAGGTTACAGGTTTTTGTCCAAATTTTTGAAGTTAAAGAATATATTGAAATTTTTGGATTTGGAGTTAGATATTGGTATTTGTTGTTGCATATCAGTTATGGACCAAGGTAGGGTTTGAAACCCTTTTTGTAATTCTTCCTTTTGAAATATTGTCTTATTTGTGTTTTCCAGATTGCTTGATGAGTTTCAGAGTGTTTGTATTAGATTTTTCTTTCTTGATTTGATAAATTGGAAAAGATAGAGTATTAGGGTTTTTCTTGTGTGGAAATTCATGTTGATATTGTGTCTGGATAACCATATAATTTGTTGTGAGAAATTATAGGCAACATGTTTATGGAAACATATGGTTTTATTCAATTAGGGTGTTGATAAATCATGGTAGGAATTTTCTTGAGATTTGTACAAATTTCTAGATTGAAAACCTATTGGATATGATTTATGTGAATGATGCAGCGGTAGTGATTCACCTAAAATTTCTTTCACAATTTGGTCTCTTCCTTGTAGCCTTCCTAATTAGTTTGACTAGGCATAACTTTCATTGCAGATATCACCTTCAAAATATAAAGACACTTTAAAACACCCATTTGGATTTTATTTAACATATATCAAAATTAGATAGGGTTCCTTTGTACGGACAAGGTCAAATATTGACTATTATAGTGAGATTAGGCATATTTGGGCTTGATTCTTAAATTTGAGAGAGGCGAACAATCATCCATAACTTTTGAAAATTATATAATTAGGAAAATCTCTAAGTGAAATTTCATATGAGACTATTATGGATGTTTTGTCCAATTTTTATGAAAATCCAATGGTTCAAAACAAAGTTATGGTCTTTTACAAAACTGGTAACCTTCATTCCTGATCAGGGTTGTTAGGAAGATTTTCTTTTTACACCATTAAAATGATATTTTATATAGGAATGGTAATAATGAAAAATATGTGAAATAAAATTATATTTCCATCAATATAAGTTCAGACCTGTATCATTCCATATTAGATTATACCATTCAAAATACAAACTGATGTACATAGAGAAAATACACAAAAAATCAATGTTATTAAGCCCAATCTTCCCAAAAGTAAAACCCTCCATTACAACGATGTATTCATGATATCTAAGTCTTTTACAACTTATTTTCCCTCCCTCAATACATTATTTTAAGTTTTTTGAATATAAATTTTTAAATATTTATTTATTTATTTATTAAATCGTACTAATCTAAACTTTAATTAATTTGATAATTATTAAATAATTAGTATAACTAATCTAATCAATTTATAATTTAGTTTTAAATTATAATTAATTAAGATTATAGGGATTCAAGAGTGAATTTAAGTATTAATGTCATTTTTAAAATGAATGTTAAGTAATATTTATACTTAATGAGATACTTTATATTGAGACATTTTGTAAATTAAATCATGACATGATTAACAAGATTCATCAAATATATTTCATGTGTGCTTTATGTCATTGTGTTTAGTGTGGGTGCCTATTATCCATTCGGATAGAGTGTTTCCCTAGGTGGATTTTGTCTTTGAGACTTGGATTATTTATGGTTTTATACCTTTTACTCTTTGGGATGATATTGTGGAAATTTCATAACCATTTCAATGTCACGATTGGTTCTTGTGTAGTTTTGGTTGCATTAGTGAGTGATGTTATATTTTTCATTAAGTCTTGATCATTATGTTATTTGGCCATAAGAGGTGACAACAATTATTGTGTTGAGATTTGATTTACTTGGTCACCTTGTTGGTGCTATTGGACCGTTCTATGTTCTGAATGATAGTCTTTTTAGATTATGTTTTACTCCATGTTTGGAGAGAGATGTTATTGATTCTTTTTATGAACATTGATCCTATGATATGATTAAATTTGAGAAATTGAATTGGATTTATTGAGATTTCCATTATGGGGTGGACAATTTGGATCCTTGTTTAGCATGTGATGTTCTTTATTATGCTCCAACATTTACTTTGGTGATTTTCACAACTTGATGATTTATAATAAGTCTTTTATGGTTTTGGTTTTACCTTCTCTTTGGTTCTTTTGGTTGGAGAATTAGGGTAGGTTATCTAGGATCATAGAGGGGAAGTGGTTTATATTGGGGGTCAGGGCCCTAAAGTGGCTACCAGAGTAACTCATTGTAAGTTGAGTAATAAGTGATAACTTAATAAATTTATTAGGAGAGAAGCATTAATAAGATAATTGTGTACCTTGCCCATGCATTGAGTGTAGTACATGCTAGGATGGGAGTGGGAGAAGATGTTTTCCCATCTAGAGGTGATGATTAGGTTTGACATAGTTAGTTTTCCTTGTCTATATGAAAGGATTTATGATACCACATAGAGTCAATTGGGGGCCGGGGTCCAGAGAGACTACGAGGGTAACTCAAGAGTTGACTTATGTGATGAAACTTTCCTATATGTGTTCTATGTTCCTACATGAGCATTTGGTACACCTAATTTGTGTTCTGATCATTTATACTTGTTAACCTTATAACCATTTATTACCATTTTATATGTGTACCTTTGGAATAGTCTTGCTTGTTTGGCTATTTATTTGAGTGAGGCCTAGTGTTTATCTTCTCAACATGGTGGGGTGGACCTCTAGGTTCCATGTGGCTGGGTGGTAGTAATTCTTATTACCATTGAGATCCGACGTTCATGTTCTTGTGCTTGGATGATCGTTGTTTCTACTTCTATCTTCTTGTTCATTTCTTGGAGACTTATTTATTGTCATTATCATGTGATTATGTTATGGTTGTAGTTAGTAGATTAGTTAATTTATGCATAACTACATATTGGAACCTTTGGGATAGTTAACTGAGTTTATGAATATTTATATAATTTCTTATCATATATTAGTGATGTTATCTTAACTTATGGTGTACTTTCTTTGACATTTGAATTTCTCAATTTATGTTTAATTTTTTTTTAAAAAAAATTAAACATCAACTTAGTGTCAAGATAGGTTAATTTCTCATGGGTTCTAGAGTGGGGAATTACATATGGTATTAGAGCCTGAGTTTGTACACTAGGAAATCTAGGGATTTGTACACCCATTAGTTGTCAAGTAGTTAAACTTGAAACAAAAAACATAGACACATAACTGGTTTGTATTTGAGAACCATTGTATTTCAACTAAAACATTATGTCCTTATTTTCTCTTAGTTTATTTGAGATGTTGCTTTGATTTTTGGTTGGTTAGGTGAAATGCCCACTAAGGTTCAATCCATTGATAGAACATGTGTTACAATATTGGGATCTCTAGTTAGATTGTTTCTCATGAAGTGGGTGTTTATTTGTGCAATTTTTTTATGGGTTAGTAGTTAGCTTTCTTCTTGTGTCCCTTGTGTGGTTGTGTATGTGTGGATGATTGGTGGTCATATTTGGATTGCCTTGTTGGTTTTAGCCTGGTTGTTGATGAGTGTTTTTGTTTAGGGTTTATGTGACCCTCCTTGGTGTTGAGTTTCCTACTTTGAGGGAATCCTTGATTAATGATCCTTACCTCTTTGATTATTCTATGTTCCTGGAGTGGCCCTATTGCTTATGCGTTAATGGTATGATATTATTGTTTGTTTGATGAATATACTAGTATGTTATTGATTGGATCCTATTTGAGTTTTCTTACTATAATTGTACGAATATTGTAATTAAATGTGAAAGGATATGAATAATTATTAAATTAGGAAATGATTCATAGTATTTGTATTTCATAGAAATACATTGTGCATCAATTTGAAAAAAATTATCATTTATTTTGAGATATGCATGTATAAATTAGGATGTGTCTTTCATCGTAGTAGATAAATTGGGTCAAGGACGTAAGTCCCCAATTGAATTATGTATTGTATTCATAAGAGAACTATTGTAGCTTATAGTCATCTTGTAAAAATTTACAAAATTGATTAGTTGCATTACATTAGATGCAACATACCTTGGTGGAATCTGTTGGAAATATATTACAGGCTAGGTGACTGAGAGTGGGGGGGGGGGGGGGGAAANTAGGTGACTGAGAGTGGGGGGGGGGGGGGGTAAATCAGGAACCAATAAAACTTATTCTCTTTTATCCATTATTATATTGGCTAATCTAATTACATGTATGGAATAGAAAAGCAATAAACACTCATAACACTTGACACAATATTTTGTTACCCAAAAACCTTCCAAATAGAATGTAAAATTGGGGTGGGGATGGTATCCACAGATCTAGTACTACAATAATAAATTTGGCTAGTTAAGGCTTACAATTAAACACTTTTGATGGTCTGCCCTGTTAGGAGCAATAAGGACTATTAGGTACACCTTTTGAAAGGATTTATACAATACAATAAAGTATGCACTCTGTTAGGAGATTTGATAAGGACTGTTAAGTCCAACCCGTTAAATGATTTTGCTGATACACCTGTTAGGATGAACCAGTGAATGATCTGCTATGAAACTCTAATTTGCTGAATAAGATCCTTTGAAATAATACTGATCACCTGAATGTGATAGATGAGTCTCTACTATTCCTTAATAATGCTGTAGCCTTCTAATCAATCTGCCACTTCATATTTGCATATCTATACTCTTACTTCTACTATTGCTACTTCATCATTTGGATAAACAAAGTACCTTATATATATATATCCAAATCAAATACCTCTGCAAGTTAGCTACTTAACATATTTAATTAGTATAAAACAATATGAACTAAGTTAGCCCGATGTTGATACTCGGGTCCAGTAATCCACTCGCATGATATACTGACACTCGGACGACACAGTGAATTGGAAACTCTAGCACTCGGTTAACACTGGGTGCTCGGGTCACATTTATCACTTAGAGATGGTAACTCAGGTAACTCAGGTAACACTGGTGCCTCAGGTGATACTGTTCTGAACTAACTGCTTGGTCGACACTGCAACTACTCAGGTTACACTTTATGCTGCTAGCTTATTCAACACTGTAATCATATAAATGAGTAAGTGTTTTGGCACTAATTGAAAACATGTCTTTCCATAAGGTCAACAATCTCCCCCTTTGGTATCAGTGACAAAAACAATTATCATACCAAAAATTCTGATCAAACTGTTGAGTCAAAACTACCCCTTTCCATGTGCTTGGGTACTTGCTCGGGTTCGACTGCTGCTCTGCAACTCTGTTACAACTGAATCTATTTTTTATTTTCCAAAAATATTTTTGTAACAATGCTATATATATATAGATATATATATCTTCTTCTCTGTAGATGTATTTCCTCATATATATATAAATTTTTATCTTTCCTCCTTGTATACAATTTCTAATTTTCCCCCTTGTTTTTGACACAAATGCCAAAAGCATATCTACAAGGTAATTCCAAAATAGGAGAGGAAATCACAATGTAAATTAAAAATTTGAGACAAAGTCTTGTCCCAATTGTCTTGCAACACCTTCAGGATGTGCAAATCAATTTGAATTTCTACAGACAACTCCATCCTAAGCTCTGCAACTGAAAATTTGTTATCTTGGATGAGTGTGTTTGCATGAGAAATATGTTTCTGCATGATATCCATATGAGGAAGGAGTTGGATCTGTATAGCTGTAAGGGATTCCATTGTTCTTTCTTCTTACCTTAGTAGCTCTACCTGTACATCGGTCAAATACTTGATCTTTATAGAATGTGCTGAACTTATACTTGGATCAAGTTCCAACTGGCTTGCACTTGCCTTCAAATCACTATCAAGCTTTGTTAGATTGTTCTTTATTTCCATGGTAAAGTTAGAGGTGTCACTCAACTTTACAAATAATTCCACAACATTATTCATAGTCATTTCTAGAGAGCTAATGATAGTTGTTATCTTTACCTGATCTATTGCAATCTTACTTGCAATATTCTCTAGAACCTTATTCTCAAATTTTCTTTCTGCCTTTTGCAATAATTTCTCCCGCCCACTAAGATCATGATTAAACTTGTGGAATATTTCAACAAGTTGATCCATTATAGTTTCTTCCTCATTGAATTCAATCTCTAGTGAATCCTGGAAAATACCTTTGATGTCCTGTAGAACTCTGTTTCTTTTCTTCTCTACTCGGAGCTTCTGTTATTTTTCTCTTTTCTTCCATAGCTCTCCAAGGATGTCCATCTTCTCGGCTGTTAGGTTGGAAAGATCCCAATTTAGAATCACAATACCTCAAGGTTAACATCATTAGTTATTGTTTCCTTTTCTTTACCCTTGACCTTGGGATTAGGTGAAGGAACAATTTCCTTACCTTTTCCATCCTCATCCTTGTCCTGAATGTTCATTTGGAGTAAGTCATTAAATTTTAATGCACCAACTGTAGAATCAGTGCTAACTATATAAACATTCATAGTAGCCTTCTGTGACTCAGTTTGGATTGGCCCAATAGTAGGTAGATCCTGATGCTTGGTTCCTAATAGTCCTGATGTAGACTCTATGGTCTTTTCCTTGCTCGGAGATAATATTTTCTAAATAGGTGATTAGGGTAGGGATGCCATCACTTCCACTGCTATCTGTTCAACATTAGATTCTTCAATGGTCTGTACCTTAGGTAGCTCTTCATCTTTATCTTGTACATGAGGGTATGTAATCCATTCCTCTATCTTATCATCTCCCTTTTCAATAAAAATTGACTTCCATATCTTTATTGCGGACTGCACAACATCCTCTATTTTCTTGCTCAAAATTTGAAAAGTCCTAAACCTTGGAGTGTGATTACTCTCATACTTAGTGATAGCATATTTTACCTCTTTAGTAGTCATACTAGGCATGAATTTCTTTAAGGTTTTCTTTCTGATGTCCTTTTCAATCTGAACTACATTGAGTTAGTGAATAGTGATTTCCTTGAGAAGGTCTTCAGTCATATGGCTTTTCAATTCAGATGGATCATAATTCCATCTTTCCATTTTCTCTACTAATGCATCCTCAATCATCTTCTACTCATCTTTGGTTCTGGAAGCATACTTCAATGATTTATGATATCCCATACCACTACCTCCTTTCAATTCTTCAATCTTCTACTCATAGGTAGGTGGGGGCTTCTTGAATGTGACTGTATCTTCTTCTTCATCTTCTTTAGGCATTGCCAATTTTCTTCTAGATCTTCTAGGTTTTCTTGTAGTGAAGACAAGGACAAAGATCTTTGGTGTTTTCTTGGGGGCTAGACTCTTCTTCTTAGGAGGCTCTACTTCTACCTCTTCCTCTTGTTTACCAGGTTCATCTTATTCTATCTTTATCTAATCTCCTTTGCTTTCAATGATAGAAGGAGGAGTTTCAGATAATTTTCCATATTTCTTTTCAAACTTCTCAATTCTCTTCCTTCCTCTCTTCAATATTTTGGGAATCTCAATCTCTGATGATTTTATTCCCTTAGATTCTTCATAAGTACCAAAATATGGTACTTTATGATCAACATGTTCATTTACAAGAGCTTCAATAATGTCTCTTATCTCATCAATGTTAACCTCATATGCAAGAGGTTTCACCCATGTAGCCCTAGGCTTGATTGCTTGAATGTATATTTTGTCACAGTCAACTAGAAAGAAAATATCATCCTTATAGTCCTCTACCAATTATTTTGGAATTCTATATCTATTCTGCATTTTCTCTCTAAAAATTTCAAAGTAAGCATCCATGATGCTTTCAAAGTTATCTCTTAATTCTATTATAAATTCATTTATCTGACAGACTACATGTCTGTCCTTTTTCCACACAACTGTGCCTTTTGAATGAAAAACTTATGAACATAAAAGAATATGTAGACCAAGAGTGAACCAAACTTACATGGATTAGTCTTGGATGCCTGGATGCTCTCCATGTTTTTTCTCAGTTGGATGAGATGCAACTCGGCAAGGTCGAATGGCAGATTGTTCTTGACCACTTTGTATGCCAAATCCACAACCTCACATGGTACACTTTTTGGTCGGATAGAACTATATATCTTGTACGCAATCACATGAATTACAAACTTTAGTTCCATGTCAGTGACTCCATTCAACTTCATACCTCTTCCATCCCACTCGGAAAGAGTCTTCTTGGCTGGGTCATCTTGAGGTAGGGTTTCAGTAGCTTTAGGTTTGTCAAGAATTGGGTACCTTGTCACTCAGTGTACCATCATATTAGTGATCTTAACTGGTTACTCCAACCAGAGATGCATGTCACGAAGACAACTCAGAACAAACCTAATCCATTTTATCTGAAAGTTCTTTAGCATATGAAAAATGTGGGTTAAACCCATCCACACAAAGTGTCTCATATACTTTGTTTCACTCCAATGTGCCTAGTTGTTGAATGTTGCAATGATAGAAACTTTGAATGTCATGAATTAACAGTACCTTAGGAAGAATTTGGGAATAGGCTCCCTTAAGATCTGTCTCTTCTAAAATCACTAGATGAAGTTTAAACTTTGGTGGTTCATAGACAAAATTCCTTTCTAACATCTCAGATCCCTTCTTAACCTTACTGCTTCATGAAGACACCATAACGCTTGGAGGATTGATGAAACTTAACTATAACTAAAACTTTCAAACACAAATTTGCTCTGAGATTGCTATTAGCTCTTAATCCCTTTGTAAACTATAAATAATAACCCTTTGATTTCACCATTTATGAGAATTTTCACCATAAAGTTTTCATTAAATGCTCCATACATGGTAGCTGTCACAGCTCGGGTAGTTCTCCCAGACTTACTTGAAAGCTTGATGAAAACTAAATTTGCATCTTTGAAACCATTCAACCCGACTTAACTCGGTTGAGCCTGAGTAACTTGGTTGTAACTGAGATCCTGACTCAGTTAGAACCATAATGTGTCCTAATGCATCCATATGCTGATTTGGACTTACTAGCATATCTGGAATTGATGTATGATGGCTTGTGTGTATAGTTCTAGTTGTCTCCTTGCATATTTATTTAGAGATGGTGGATCCACCCAATTCACTATTTTGGGTGCCATTTGATCCTTCATTATTTTGGTCTGAATTATCAGCAGTATTCCTTACCCACTACTGATTCATCTAAGTTTTGATTTTAGAAAAATTTTCTTTTCCTTTCTCAAAACCAGTATCCACTTTTTCTCTGTTCATACAATTCTTGCTTAGATGACCGAGTTGTTTACACACATACCATCTCTCAGTAGGCTCCCTTTTTTATAGGTGAGTCTTTGCACAATTTGCACCAATGTGTCCATATTCACCACAATGACAAAATTTGCTCCATGTGTTATAATCCCAACCAAAAATTTCTTTAGCTAGTTGTTCAGCAGGGTTCCATTTCTTAAATCTACACTTGGAAGACTTATGACCTTGTTTGTTACAATTGAAACATTTTCCTTCAAACTTAGGTTTCTTAGTGCATTCACTTTCCCTATGTCCATGTTTGTTGCACCTGTAGCATTTTACATTAAAATTTGACTTTCGATTGCTCCAACACTTATTTGATATATGCCCTAACTTACCCTAATGATTAAAAGTAGGTTTCTTGTTCTTTTGAGCTCCTTGCTGTGAGGATTCACCTTGTTCAGTATAACCTAATCTAGTCTGTCCATGATGTCTAAATTGAGTTTTATCTATCAACTGATCCATTCTTACTTGTGAATTCATCATACTCTCATTGGTTTTCCTTTCAGTATTGAGATCATTTTGCAATTTTTCATTTTCAGTCCTCAGATTGATGACTTCTTGATTTGCACTATTGAGTTGATTTATCATATCTGCTTGCTGAAGTGACAAATGATGGATTTCATTTTCTTTTTCCTCTAATCTTGTACTTAGCAATATTTTATCTTCTTGTGCCATTTCTCTGTCATTTTTTACTTGGTTCTTTTGCTCCATGACTTCACATATTCCGACTGAATGAATTTCTTGTTCTCTCTTCAATTTTTTGACTTCTTCATGTAAATTGAGATTATTTGCAAGTAGGTCTTCAATGGCTACATCACCTTATTTAGAACTTCTTTCTTTTCATAAATCTTCAATTCTTTCTTCTATGCAATTTTTATCATTCATTTGCATTGTTGAATCTTTTCTTCTTTTCGGGGAATGAGAGAGCTGCTCCTTGAGTTTTCTGATTTGATCATGGATACTTGTAGATTTATCTTTTCATTTTTAATGGCTTTCTCCAGTATGTATATTTCCATTACCTCTGATATTTTCTCAAGCTATTAAAATTATAATAATAGAACCTTGAGCTCTGATACCAATTGTTGAAAATATATTATAGGCTAGGTGATTGACAAGGGGGGGGGGTGTGATTCAGGAACCAATAAAACTTATTCTCTTTTATCCTTTATTAGATTGGCTAATCTAATTGCATGTATGGAACAGAAAAGTAATAAACACTCATAACACTTGACACAATATTTGGTTACACAAAAACCTTCCAAATAGAAAGTAAAACAGGGGTGGGGATGGTACCCACAAGATTTAGTACCGCAGTAATAAATTTTGCCGGTTAAGGCTTACAATTGACCACTTCTAATGGTCTTCCCTGTTAGGAGAAATAAGGATTGTTAGGCCCATCTTGTGAAAGGATTTATACAATACAATAAAGTATGCACTCTGTTAGGAGATTTGATAAGGACTGTAAAGTCCACGCCGTTAAAGGATTTTGCTGATACACCAGTTAGAATGAACTAGTGAATAATCTTCTATGCAACTCTAATTTTCTGAATAAGATCCTTTAAAATAATACTGATCACCTAAATGTGATAGATGAGTCTCTGATGTTCCTTAATACTATTTTAGCCTTCTAATCAATCTACCACTTCATATTCTCATATCCATACTCTTACTTTTGCTATTGCTACTTCACATAATTTGGATAAACAAAGTACCTTATATCTATATATCTATCCAAATAAATTACCTCTGCAAGTTAGATACTTAACATATTTAATTAGTATAAAACAATATGAACTAAGTTATCCCAATGCTGATACTCAGGTCCAGTAATCCACTTGGGTGATATACTAACACTCAGGTGACACAGTGAATTGGAAACTCTAGCACTTGATAAATACTGGGTGCTCGGGTCACATTGATCACTAGGAGATGGTAACTCGGGTAACACTGGTGACTCAGGTGATACTATTATGAAATAACTGTTCGATCGACACGGCAACTGCTTGGGTTACACTTTAAGCTGCTGGCTTGGTCAACACTGTAATCATATAAATGACTAAGTTCTTTGGCACTAATTGACAACATGTCTTTCCATAAGGTCAACAAAATCATCTTGCTCATTCCATGTTAATTTGTAACCTATATCAAGCTCCTAAAATATGGTTTTCACTCCTTAGGTTTAATGCAAAAAGTTCATCTTGTTTAGCAGACCTAATAACTGTGAGAACTGTAGTAGGTCATATTTGTGATAGAAATTGTGTTTTGATCCTATGCATGCCCTTGTGAAGGTAGTCTTGTTGTAATTTTTTTTTAACCATTAATGTTGTAACAATGTATATGGACCTTTGAGTTAGAACCATGTTGTAACTTAGGGGTAGCTTTCTTTATTCTACCCATGTAACCATAATTCATTTATTTTGTTATCAAAATGAGTGTCCTTATGTATAACCAATATGTACCCTAGCATACTTAAGTTTTAGAAATTCTATAATTCTATTGATCCTTGCCAAAACTAAGTGTGTAGGTATTCCTATTGAAGGATCATAAAAGAGTCTTACCCTTATAGATGTTTGAGCTTAGATGATAGTACCCCAACATCAATTGTGTTGACCTATGAATATGGTATGATTCCTCCATAGTGTAGATTATTATGCATAAGGAAATTAAAAAACATTATGATTAAATACTAAATGCTTGCAAGTAAGTAGGAATCATAATTGCATATTATTGCATAAAATATGATGGTAATAAAGCATAAATAATTTGTTTGTCTATTGTATTTGGGTACATTCTCTAATGCGTCCAAGATGTTTTATTATTAGGTGTCGTGAAGTGATTACTCCCTTGGATGTGACTGATACTAGTCACTCTATTATGTGAAGTGTTTTATGATTGACAATTTATTTTGGTTGTTGATGATTTGTTCGTGTTGTGTGTGGGATAGCATTGAAATTTTAAACTTTCTTATACTCAGATTAGTCACCTAACTCTCTTTTCTCTACCTATTTTGTGACACTGGTCACACTAGATTTACTGTTGAAATTACTGCAACATTTTTATGATTTAATGTTGAACTTGGTATTCCCCCACTTGGGTTTTTCCTTTTTTAATTTTTGTGGTGGCTATTCTAAATGTTTGATATTGTTGGCCCTATTTTGTGATAAGTATTATTTCTATCATTTTCATTGTGGACCTCTAATAGTATGTGTAAGGGAGGACATTGTAGATATTTTACTATGTTTTTATGTGAAAAAAAAATGCATTGTGTATCATATATGTTTGCATGTGTTTCATTAACCGAGATTGCATGAAGTTTTCAACTTACTATTCAATGTAGATACAAATGTGTACTTAATGCAATTAATTTCTAGATGTATTCTATGATGCTGAATAAACAAAAGATCTAGATATGTTTAAGAAATTTTTAAACAATGAATGATTGATAAATGTGATTCTTGGTTTATGCTTAAACTAGGATTATATTTCTCTTAGTGACTAGGTATGCATATCCATGTGAGAATGGATAATTAGGATGTTTTGAAGTATTTCTTGTGTGAAGTATGATTGAGTGATTGTTATGCACATATATTTATTTAGGAATACTCCCCTCACAGTTTTTATGAGATTGTATGTACCCTTATTTCTTGACCCTATTTAGTAGTGCTTTAGCACCTTATATTTATCTATCTATATATGTACATATACATATTGTAAATTTGGTTGTATTGGCCTATTTTTGAGATTACTTGCATTAAGATAGTTTTTGTCGAAGGAGATTACATTAGTAAAATTCCTTCTCCCTAATATTTGATTGGTCGTAAAGGGAGTGAGATGATAGTAGTGGAGTTTTGTATAATTCTTGGTATGTCATCTGTAGATAGAAAATTTTGGCTTTCAGTTTATCTTGGTCATAGTTGTAGGCTTCTGGGAGTAAGCCTATTTTTAGGGGGGAAAATGTAATACCCACCCATATACTACTATTTATGTTTATGATTTCAAGCTCTTTTAGACCACTTTTCATGTGTTATTAGATCTTTGGTAATATCTGATGATGTTTTGATGTTATTATAATATATATTGATGATTTTGAATTTTGATACTGAGATTATTTAGATTATATCATGTTAGTTAGACAATGATGATTATTTTCATACAATAATACTATTTATGTTTATGGATTTTACTAACTCCATACATGCATGTGTATGGTTGGTGTGTATATTTAAGATTTTTGTTTGATGTGCCTGATGTGGTGAGGGACGAAGTCATAGTCACTTTCTGGCGAGATCTACACAATGTAATGATGCCTACCATTGTATGTTACACACACACACACACACACACACACACACACACACACACACACGCTCAACTTTGGTGCAGATTGCAGGTATCAGGCATCAACTTCCCTAGATTGTCAAGATGAGTGCACCCTATCGCATTATCTCAATGATAAGAGAGGGAAGATAACATTCATGCCTAAATCCTAACCTAAACCATCATTTGTCCTTAAATAGTGAACAAGTATCTGGGTGACTACCTTCTCCGAATTTGTTGAGGTGACGTGAATTGGTGAACCCTTGTTTGAAAATTCTTATGTAGTTGCATCTTTTATGTATTTTTATTTGGTCAGCTTTAAGAGTGCATGCAGTCATGTGGGGTCAATGCTGCATTTTGTCACAATGTCAGTAAAATATTAATTAAAGGTTAATTATAAAGATTAAATAATTAAACCTTCTAGAATATTAGAATATTAAATATATACATATTAAATTAATAAGGATTAATTAAACCACTATATTTATTAAAGGGACTTAATTAAAAAGTTTAAATATAAAGATTGAGGATTTAATTAAATATTAAATCTAAACGAAAAAAATTAATACATAATTAATATAAATAATTTTTAAATATCATGTGACATAATAAAAATATACTATAAATGTTAATTCTAATTAAAATAGTGATATGCAAATTAATTGCACTTTAAATTAACAAATTGAGATTTAAATTCTAATTAAAAGGTTGAGTTAAGTGATATAAGTGAAGAATTATTTATTTAATAAAAAACTTAAGAAAACAAAAAGGAAAGAAAATATGTTTATTTATTTGATTATAAAAAAATAATAATTATTATTTTGGGAAAAGAAAATAAATAAATAAACAATATTTATTTATTTAATATTAAAAGAAGAAAAAATAAAAAAAGAACATAAGTATTTCTTTAAAATAAATAAATAAGTTAATTTTATTTATTAAAAAAACAAAACAAAGAAAAACAATTCTTTTATTAATTTTAAGAGGATCTATCTAATTTTAGTTTTCTGCATATTTTAGAAATCCTAGTTTGATTAGATTTTCTATATTAGAACTTATCTGACCATTTTAGATATAGAGGTTTATTAGGTTATAGGTTTTGGTCTGGATTTTTGAAGGTAAAGAATTTATTGAAAGTTTTTGTGAGGCCTACATTAGACTGTCATAGTTTTACTATTTTGTTCTTATGCTTTCAGTAGTTTATACTTTGACATACTTTGACTATTGGAGACTTTTTATACATTTAAGGATCAGTGGAATCCTGTATTATATATTTAGTACCTGATTATGTAATCAGGGTACACTTGAGATGCTTTATGTTTGATTCAATTTCAGTTATGATGATGTCATATATGTGATTTAAGTGTATGAATGTAATATGATGAATTTGGTTTAGGAAACCAATACTAGGTTATTTAAGTTCTAATGCAGTTATGGGTTATATGCATGTATATTGTGGATGTCATGTATGTTTCATATCATGTTGTATTGGATCTATTGATGTGTGCAGGAAAAGTTGACCATGGATCTAAACCGGGGACCCAGTACTGGAACCTATGTAAATTTATGTGCTTTCAAAGGTCCTGTTTATATAAAGAGACATGGACCTCATTGTTTATGTGGTTATTTTGTAAACGTGGTTTGCATGTGTGTAATTGAAATAGTAAATGTTCATGTGATTGAGTCATGTCATTTGTTTTAATTTAATGTGCCAAATTTGGCAATTGTTGTAATTTAATGTTGACATGGCTAGTAAAGGGAACCAAGGTTAGTTATAGGGTTAACTAAGGTTACCTAGGAGTAGTACCCAAGCTTACCCTAGAGTTGGAAGTTTCTAGAAAGTCTTCTTGACTTAGAAATCCGTAGGTTAACTTTAGGGTTAGTTTTAGAGGGTCTTTTGGGCTCCCTGGGGTAATCAGGTTCAGTTTTAGTTACCCAACTTGGTACCCTATGTGTTAGGGTTTATTTTATATAATTAATGAGCCTCCAAACTCATTTATTGCCCCCTTTAAGTGTCATTTTCAGTCTTGAGAAAATTTTGAAGAGGAGTGTAACTTTGGTTAACCTCACTCTCTCTTCTACCCAAGTTTCATTTGACTTCACCCATGGAGAGTTTAGGCAAGTGGATAGTTAAGGGTTGGTTAGGGTCACCTCACCTTTGGGTTAAGCCTTGTTCTTGTTGGAGGTTTGCCTATTTAGGGAAGGATTTAAGATGAGTTGAGTGTTCACCCACTCTCTATTCTTAGAGACAAAATCCATTTTGAAGGAGCTTTGGGAGAAGGAGCTTAGGAAGGATAGCTCAACACCATTTCTCTTCCCACCTTAGCTTTGGATTAAGGTTGGATCTCTTAAAGTAAATTATTTTTAGTTCATGTGTGTTCTTGAGCTTGAAACTTCATTAATAGATTCCTATGTCTTCTGAAGTTTTATTTTCAAAATTGAAATTTAATGTTTTGTTTCTTAATGTCTTTATTTTGTGATTGGATTTCGAATGGGTCTTCATGGCACACTCACCATTGGGAAGGTAGAGTAACCTTGAAGGGGTAGGTGAAAATAATTCCTGTTAGTGTAGAGCCTCCCATGCGTGGAGGGAAAAACATGGGGTAACATGATACCCATGATGCCAAGAAGGGCCCGAGGGCACCTAGGAGGCATAAGGAGGTTATTTCAGGACTGCATCTTGTGAAGATGGTCCTTTTCAAGTCGATGTGAGGCTTGTGTTTTCATTTTGATACTTGGCTTTCTCCTACGGTGAGGTCTACCACTACCCCTGTTTAGGAAGGTCTCTTGGAGATCTATCCTTTTGTTCATCCTTGTGTTGGGAAGTTTTTTTGAGTATGTGTTATTTGTTTTCTTATCTTCTTGTTGTGTATGCCTGGTTGTTTTCCATTCCAGTTTGGATCCCCAATCTCAAGGGTAACCTTATAAAGGCCTAGGTTGGGAGGTGAGCCTCCATGGTCAACCTCATCTTATTTTAGGTACTTGAGGGATATTGAAGATGTATGGTACCCTTATGAGGAAGATGGGTATGGCTGAAAAAAATGATTATTTGTAACCTTTGATGTTTTAGTAATTTCATTACTTTAAAAGTTGTATTAATCCCATATGAAAGTTGTAACCTTATATGTTTTGCAAAATTTTTATTTAAAGATTGTAATATGGAGATTTTATGGAAAGAGGGATCATGCTTGGTTTGTAATTTGAAATAGATTATTCTTATCATTATTTGTGTGTTTAATATTCTTGGAAAGAAAAAAAAAGAAGAGAAAACTTGGATTGTCATAAGCTAATATATTTTGTTCAAACCTCTCAACTATCAAGTTCTTAAACCATTTAAGGTTGTTATTTTGCTCAATGGAGATAATTAAAATTCCTACTTGAATAGTTAGAGGTAAATTTTTTTAAATGAGCATTTCTAAAAAATGATCCTATTCCAAATTTAGGTATTGGCATTGTTTAACCTAAAAGTAAGATTCATGTAACATTTAGGTTGAATAAGATTCCTAATTTTATTGGGTACGATAGTTGTCCAATAGTTAGATTAATCTTTTTTCCTCTTAGAAAAAAAAAAAAAAGATATAATGAATTATGCAATTAGTGATAACCTTAGTTTATGATTATTGCATTGACTCTTAAAAGAAACCCATCCTTTAACTCAAGTGGTATTTTATAGGAACTTAGTTTGTTTTATGTTTTTATGGAACCATTTATTCACTTACAAAATTGTATTAATTTCTTTTTAAAAAAATAAAACATTTAAAATGGTCTAAACTAAAATTTTCTTTCATCAAAGCATTGGAAATTAATTATGGATTCCTATGGTAAGGCTATTTTTGGAAAATAAGGATCCTAGATAGCCCCTGTTTTGATACAGGTCTTTAATGTTCACCAGTCATTAAAATAAAATATTATATATGCTTGCTATATATATATAAAAAATAGAAGACTGTACCAAAAAAAATAGCAATGAAAGATTTTTTTTTGTTAAAAGACAATTACTAAAGTTGGGTGGGAAGGCCGAAGCCTTTCCCTGACCTTGTGGTTTCTCCTTACCGTGCGGGGGCCTGACCACTATGCGAGCACAGTGGCAGGTGGGGCGTTGGCCACGGCTGACCCACCCCGCCCATTGAGATTACACAGTGGGGCGGTGGCGCCGCACCAATGACATAACCCTCTCCGCTCGGCTCCTCTGCCCTCCCTTCGTAGCGGAACCTCCTTCACCACCATCTTCTCCGCTACCGCCCGCTCCGCCTGAATTACTCTACCTCCAGCGATGTCTCATTCCCCGCTACTGCCTATGTTTTCCCATCACCGCTATACGATCTCCCTGCAAGTCTAACAATTAGGGTTTTGTAATTTTTGGCTTGTAACTTATGATAGTTTGGTATTTGATCGTAGGGTTGGATAGTAGCCCGTAAAAGATTAGAACTTTTGTTTCACCAGTTCAGGCATCATCGTTTTCATAATTTCTTTTATAGGGAAGGTAGAGTTTTTTTTGTGACGGTTTAAAAGATTTAATTTTATATAAAATTAGATTTCAATAGTAGATTGTTTCAAATCGTAGAATTTATTGAATCAAGTGTTACCAATCATATTAGATTTTTATTATTAGAATAAATTTAAAAGTAGATTAAAATTTGATTTAAATTGTCTTAATTTAAGAGGATTTATTTTAATGAGGTTTGAATATTATTATCCCTTTATTAATAAAATTAATTAGGAATTTTCTAGGAGATTTAACCTTATTATTAGATTAGATTTAAATTTGATTTCATTAAGATTACAAAATTCTCAATTTACCCTAGATTGGATTTATATCCGAATAGATATCATTTTTGTAGTGAAGTTTTGAGTATAGTTATTATTTTACATTTAAAATGGAATCATAGTGGACAAGCATCGACTTATTTATGCTCATTTTTTTTATAATCTTAAGTTCTTTCATTGGTTAATATGATAATTTTTAAAATTAGAAGAATTTGTTAACCATTATAATTTGAGGCTTAGTATGTAAATTCATTCTATTTACATTAGTACCCTTCTTAAGGTCTAGTCGTTACCTTGACCCCTTTTTTTTGTCTGGTTGAATTTTGGTCAACCGAGGACAAACCTTGTCTAATCATCTCGAGATTTGAACCAGGTATTCCCTATAGTCTCTAGAACCTTAGGTTTCCAATTTTGTACATTTCGGTGACAGTTGACTTTTTGGTCAACTAGGGTTGATTTTTTGGTCAACTATCTCAATTTGTGCACCCTAGCCTTCCTTAAGGCTTAGCAAACCCTAGTATCTTCTTTCCATGTATTTCAGAGTACAATTGACTTTTGGTCAACTCTGGTTGACTTTTGGTCAACTATTTTGATTTGTGTACCAATTGAGGTAACTAGTTTAGGATTCGTTGTAGGATAGTTCTAAGAGAGACCCTACCCCTATATAACCTTTCATGTTACTGTTTCTCCTCTACACCATTTTGCGTACACTTGCTATACCTTTGAGGTAGCATAACCCCTCCTTTTTAGTGCATTTTAAAAATTTTTGTTTGTGTGTTTTTGTCCAACTTTTAGGCATGACATTTTGGTATCAGAGCTAGGTTTAGCAACATTGGGAACCTAACCCACTACATTGTCACTAAATTTGTCTTGCATGTGTAGGATGCCACTTGTCACTCATCAGGCCCGTCAGCAAGGATGTGGACAGAGACGTGTCTTTGCGGCATGCATAGAGGTACAACTTGAGGTAGAGGATTGTAGGAGGGATCAAAGTCCACCTCATGAACCCCCTCCTGATGCTAATGTAGAACTATTGTTGGCCTTTCAGAATTTGGCTGGGCTTATCTTAGACCGCATGCCACTAGTTAACTAGGAAAGAGAGAGAAGTAGGAGCCCACCTCCTAGAGGAGGAAGGAATCAGGAAAAACAAGAAGAGGAGTCCATTGCAGTGCTAGCGGGTATTCCTAGGGGAGGTGCAGAGAGACTCGATAGAGCACCCCCTGATATCGAGAATCAGATCACGTAATTGATGAGGCTTAAACCGCCTCCCTTCATAGGAGAAGTAGATGGGGCAGGAGCAGAGGCTTGGCTCTTAAGCCTGGAAAGGTGCTTTGGGTTGCAGAATTATGGCAGAAACCTTAAGGCACGGTTCGTAATTATTTTTCTTAGAAATGGGGCATCCACTTGGTGGAGGCATGAGGAGAATAAGGGGCTCATTAACATCAATACCCTCACTTGGGGAGCTTTCCTTGAGCTCTTTAGAGAGCGGTATATTTCAGAATAGTTCAGACAACACCGTATAGATGAGTTCCATGACCTCTGAAAATGGGGTCTTATAGTAGCCCAGTATGAGGGCAAGTTTATTGACCTCCTACCCTATGTTGAATACATGGGAGATGAGAAGCTGTAGGTGAATAGGTTCATCAAGGGATTAAATCCTACAATTTTAGATAGGGTACGTATGGTACCTTTAGGGAACTTAAGGTTCACAGTGGACAGGGCCTTAGTAGCCAAACAAATAGTCAAGGGCCCACAGGATTATAGGGATAGGTTGTAGAACCACAATACCTCATCCCAGGCCTCTGGATATCAAAAAATCCCATGGAAGGGGAATCAGAGGAACTCTACAGGGACATTTAGGGCCTCACAGCAGCAGTGGTAGTCTCAACAGAACCAGCGACAAAGGCCACCATGGGTTCAGCAAGGCTCTAAGCCCAAACAGTGGCAGTCACAGGGTCCTAAGAAGGACCAGAGACCTCAGGCACCATACACCCCTCCAATACAGACTCAGTAGTCCTCCAGAGGTGGCTATAGTGGTTCATCTAGGACCATAGGATCTCAGTATTCAAGGCCTCCTGGTGTTTAGGATTAGTCACAGGGGCCATGTTACACTTGTGATGCCACGGGGCACTTAGCTAGAGAGTGCCCACAGGGCGGTAGTCAGCATGCAGCGGTTTCAGAACTGATAGTTGGGGACAAGGGGAAGTCCCACATGGTTTTTGTAGTGTTAGACAACTACTAGGAAGAGCACTAGGCTACCATTATTGAGGCCTCAGGTAAGATCAGAGATAGTGATGTTACTATTCTATTTGATACTAGAGCCACTGAATCCTTTGTTTCTCCATCGGTTGTGAAGCGTTGCAGGATAGTGGAAAATAGACAAGAGGTTAGATGGGAAGTAGAGTCAGCTTCAGGAGCTAGAGTTTCCATGACCTCAATGGTTAAGGATTGTCTGATCCAAATTGGTGGCATTACCACCTTAGCTGAACTTAGAGTCACTCCCCTTGGATCTTACGACCTAGTTCTTGGCATGGATTGGCTTAGTGCCCATAGAGCCAAGCTAGATTGTCATAAGAAGAGGATCAAATGTTTGGATGATGATGGTACAGATATAGTTATTACTGTGGTTCATAGGCCTGTATCCCTCCATGTGATTTCTACCATGCAGCTTAAGTGATGCATGTGAAAGGGATGCCAGTGGTATTCCATCACCATCAAAAATAGGGAAGAAGAGATAGAGAAGGAAACATATCTTGATGACTTCCCCATTCTTCAAGAGTTTGTAGATGTGTTTCCATCAGAGCTACCTCATATGCTTCCTTGTAGGGTAGTAGAATTTCACATTGATCTTGTACCAGGAGCTGAGCTAGTTTCTAGAGCACCTTATAAGATGACCACTAATGAGCTTAATGAGATCAAGATACAGCTTGAGGAACTGTTATAGAAAGGACACATTCATCCTAGTGTTTCTCCTTGGGGTGCACCAGTTATCTTTGTAAATAAGAAAGCTGGATCACTTAGGTTGTGCATGGATTACCGATAGTTGAACAAAGTTACCATCAAGAATCGGTATCCACTCCCAAGGATCAATGACTTTTTTGATCAGTTGCAAGGTGCCCGAGTGTTCTCAAAGATAAACCTCAAATCAGGTTACCATCAGTTGAGGATCATGGATAACGTTATTCACAAGACCGCATTCCACACTAGATATGGCCACTATGAATTCACTGTGGTTCCATTCAGTCTTACAAATGCTCTGGCTATGTTCACGAGTCTTATGAACGGAGTATTTATTACCTTCCTTGACAAGTTTGTAGTTGTGTTTCTCGATGACATCTTGATATATTCCAAAGATGAGAAAGAGCATGAGGAAAACTTGAGGCAAGTTTTGTAGTGTCTTAGAGACAATTAGTTGTATGGTAGCTTGTCGAAGTGTGATTTCTTCAGAGTGGAGGTCAAGTATCTTGGCCATGTTATTTCAGGAGATGGGATCTCAGTAGACCCATCAAAGATTAATGCCATTATGGATTGGCCAGCACTGTGACTGAGGTTAGGATTTTCATGGGTTTAGCCAATTACTATAGATGGTTTGTTAATGGTTTCTCCTGGGTAGCACACCCCATTACTTCTCTTTAGCAAAAGGGAAAGATGTTTGAGTGGACTGAGAAGTGTGATAGGGCTTTTTGGGAGCTCAAGAGAGCACTTACTAGTGCACCCATTCTAGCTATACCAGAGCCTTCAGCAAAATTTATGGTTTGCATAAATGCTTCTTTGGATGGTTTAGGAGTAGTCCTTATGCAAGGTGGGTGAGCTATAGTCTATGAGTCTAGGAAACTAAAGACTCATGAGCTCAACTAACCTACCCATGACCTTGAGCTTGTAGCAGTGGTGCATGCTTTAGTTAGATGGTGACATTTTCTCTTAGGACATCGGTTAGAACTTCATTCAGACCATAAGAGTCTTTAGTACATCTTCACTCAGCCAAAACTTAATGCTAGGTAGAGGAGATGGATGGATTTCTTATGTGAATATGATTTCAATATCCATTACATCAAAGGGAAAGAGAACATGGTCACAGATGCCTTGAGTAGGAGATGACATGAGTTTACTTCTATGTCCACAGGCATAGATTTGAGAGATTTTAGCCTTCATCACTTGCATGAGGATGAGATGTATGTAGAGGTTTGTGAGTTGATTCTATCTCAGAGACACCTTGAGAGGAAGTTTTCAGAGTATACCTTGGAGTCTAATGGAATTTTGCATCATAGAGGACGTATCTATAGACCTTCTTCTGGGGGATTGCATGAGTTTGTGATGCTTGAGGCTCATAGGGCCCCTTATGCAACACATCCCAAAGTGAAGAAGATGCATGCCGACTTGAGGCAATTATATCATTGGCCCTGCATGAGATTGTAGATTGCAGAGATGGTTGCTAGATGCCAAGAGTGCCAAAGGGTGAATGTGGAACACCATCATCCAAGTGGTCTCCTTCAGACTCATGAGATACCAATGTGGAAATGGGACACCATATCTATGGATTTCATAGTAGGTCTTCCTATGTCTTCTCATTGTCATGATGCCATCATGGTGACAATTAAAAAATTGTCTAAGGTGGCTCACTTTTCACCTGTGCAAACTACCTTTACCGCACCAACAATGGTGCAAGTGTTCTTGCGAGCTATAGTTAGACTTCATGGAATATGTCATAAGATCAACTCTGATAGAGATTCTCTTTACACTTCATCCTTTTGGAGAGAACTTTAGACAGCTTTGGGCAATAGGCTCAACTTCAGAACAACTTATCATCCTGAGATAGATTGACAGACCGAAAGGGTCAACCAGGTGTTAGAGGACATGCTTCACATGTATGTCATGGACCATTAGACCAGCTAGGAAGAATACCTACACTTAGTGGAGTTTTCCTATAACAACGGGCACAAGACTTCCTTGGGTATGCCTCCCTACCAGGCTCTTTATGGTAGGCCATGCAGGATCCCACTCAGTTGGGATAGGATCGAGGATAGAGTTTCCATTGGTCCTGAGCTAGTCAGGGATATGGAGGAATAGGTGACTTTGATTAGGTAGGGACTTGGGGAAGCTCAAGATAGGTAGAAGAAGTATGCAGATGCGAAGAGGATTGATCAAGCCTATCTAGTTGGAGACAAAGTCTTCTTGAGAGTGCAACCACATAAGAGTCCAATATGTTTTGGAAAGGGCTCTAAGCTAGCACCTCATTTTGTTAGACCTTTTGAGATCCTTGAGAGGATAGGACCAGTTTCTTACCATTTAGCATTGCCACCTAGCCTGTCATGCATCCATGATGTGTTTCATGTTTCAGTTCTAAGGAAGTATATATATGATGAGTTTGATGTGATAGATTGGGATGCCTTGCAGGTGGATTCAGATGGACAGCTGGCATTGGAGCCAATTCATATATTGGCTCGACAGACTTTGGGTCTTCAAGGCTAAGAGCTAGACCAGGTTAGGGTCTAGTGGGATTGCTATGACAAGGTTAAAGCCTCTTGGGAGTACATAGCATAGATGAGATCACAGTACCCTCACCTCTTCGATGAACTCCAGGAGGAAGTTCATGCCTAGAGGGGGTGGATGTGAGGCCTACATTAGACTATCATAGTTTTACTATTTTGTTCTCATGCTTTCAGTAGTTTATACTTTGACATACTTAGACTATTGGAGACTTTTTATACATTTAAGGATGAATGGAATCCTGTGTTATATATTTAGTACCTGATTCTGTAGTCAGGGTACATTTGAGATGCTTTATGTTTGATTCAGTTTCAGTTATGATGATGTCGTATATTAGATTTAAGTGTATGAATGTAATATGATGAATTTGGTTTAGAAAACCAATGCTAGGTTATTTAAGTTCTAATGCAGTTATGGGTTATATGCATGTATATTATGGATGTCATGTATGTTTCATATCATGTTGTTTTGGATCTACTGATGTGTGCATTGAGTGTGTAGGAAAAGTTGACCATGGATCTAAACCGGGGACCCAGTACTAGAACCTATGTAAATTTTTGTGCTTTCCAAGGTCCTATTTATATAAAGAGACATGGACCTCGTTGTTTGTGTGGTTATTTCATAAACATTCTTTGCATGTGTGTAATTGGATTAGTAAATGTTCATGTGATTGATTCATGTCATTTATTTTAATTTAATGTGCCAAATTTGACAATTGTTGTAATTTAATGTTGACAAGGCTAGTAAAGGGAACCAAGGTTAGTTATAGGGATAACTAAGGTTACCTAGGAGTAGTACCCAAGCTTACCCTAGGGTTGGAAGTTTCTAGAAAGTCTTCTTGACTTAGAAATCCATAGGTTAACTTTAGGGTTAGTTTTAGAGGGTCTTTTGGGCTCCTAGGGGGTAACCGGGGCCAGGTTTAGCTACCCAACTTGGTACCTTTTGGGTTAGGGGTCATTTTATATCATTAATGAGCCTCTAAACTTATTTATTTTCCATTTTAAGTGTTATTTTTAGTCTTGAGCGAATTTTGAAGAGGAGTGTAACTTTGGTTAACTTCACTCTCTCTTCTACCCAAGTTTCATTTGACTTCACCCATGGAGAGTTTAGGCAAGTGGATAGTTAAGGGTTGGTTAGGGTCACCTCACCTTTGGGTTAAGTATTGTTCTTATTGGAGGTTTTCCTATTTAGGGAAGGATTTATGATGACTTGAGTGTTCACCCACTCTCTACCCTTAGGGACAAAATTCAATTTGAAGGAGCTTTTGGAGAAGGAGCTTAGGAAGGATAGCTCAACACCATTTCTCTTCTCACCTTAGCTTTGGATTAAGGTTGGATCTCTTAAATTAAATTATTTTTGGTTCACGTGTGTTCTTGAGCTTGAAACTTCATTAAAAGATTCCTATGTCTTCTGAAGTTTTATTTTCAAAATTGAAATTTAATGTTTTGTTTCTTAATTTTTTTTATTTTGTGATTGGATTTCAAATGGGTCTTCAAGGCACACTCACCCTTGGGAGGATAGAGTAACCTTGAAGTGGTAGGTAGAAATGATTCCTGTTAGTGTAGAGTCTCCCATGTGTGGAAGGAAAAACATTGGGTAACATGATACCCATGATGCCAAGAAGGGCCCGAGGGCACCTAGGAGGCATAAGGAGGTTATTTCAGGACTTTATGTTGTGAAGATGGTCCTTTTCAAGTCCATGTGAGGCTTGAATTTTTATTTTGATACTTGGCTTTCTCCTACAGTGAGGTCTACCACTACCCCTGTTTAGGAAGGTCTCTTGGAGATCTATCCTTTTGTTCATCCTTGTGTTGGGAAGTTTTCTTGAGTATGTGTTGTCTGTTTGCTTATCTGCTTGTTGTGTATGCCTGGTTGTTTCCTGTTTGAGTTTGGATCCCCAAGCTCAGGGGTGGCCTTATAAAGGCCTAGGTTGGGAGGTGAGCCTCCATAGTCAACCTCATCTTATTTAAGGTACCTGACAGATATTGAAGATGTATGTTACCCTTATGAGGAAGATGGTTATGGCTGAAAAAAAAAAATTTGTAACCTTTGATGTTTTTGTAATTTCATTACTTTAAAAGTTGTATTAAGCCCATATGAAAGTTGTAACCTTATATGTTTTGTAAACTTTTTATTTAAAGATTGGAATATGGAGATTTTATGGAAAGAGGGATCATACCTGGTTTGTAATTTGAAATAGATTATTCTTATCATTATTTGTGTGTTTAATATTCTTGGAAAGAAAAAAAAAGGGAAAAAACTTGGATTGTCATAAGCTATTATATTTCGTTCAAACCTTTCAACTATCAAGTTCTTAAACCATTTAAGGTTGATATTTTGGTCAATGGAGATAATTAAAATTCCTACTTGAATAGTTAGAGGTAAATTTTTTTAAATGAGCATTTCTAAAAAATGATCCTATTCCAAATTTAGGTATTGGCATTGTTTAACCTAAAAGTAAGATTCAT
>MU223049.1:1248561-1272722 GCA_018584345.1 Thuja plicata | reverse complement strand
TATATATAATAGAAGATTGAACAAAAAAAATAGCAATGAAAGATTTTTTTTAAAAAAAAGATAGTTACTAAAGTCAGGCAGGAAGGCCAAAGCCTTTTCCCTGACCCTACAGTTTCTCCTTACCATGCAGGGGCCTAACCACTGTGCAAGCACAGTGACAGGTGGGGAGTTGGGCGTGGCAGACCCACCTCGCCCACTATGATTACATAGTGGGGTGGTGGCGCTGCGCAGCCAACAAAACCCTCCCCGCTCAGCTCCTCCGCCCTCCCTTCATAGTGAAACCTCCTTCACCACCGTCTTCTCTGACACCACTGGCTCCGCTCAGATTACTCCACCTCTGGCAATGTCTCATTCCCCGCTGTCGTCTCTGTTTTCCCATCACCGCTATGCGGTCTCCCTGCAAAGTCTAACGATTAGGGTTTTGTAATTTTCAGCTTGTAACTTATGATAGTTTGGTCTTTGATCGTAGGGTTGGATAGTAGCCCGTAAAAGATTAGAACTTTTGTTTCACCACTTCGGGCATCATCGTTTTTAGAATTTCTTTTATAGGGAAGGTAGACTTTTTTTGTGATGGTTTAAAATATTTAATTTTATATAAGATTAGATTTCAATAGTAGATCATTTCAAATCGTAGAATTTATTGAATCAAGTGTTATCACTCATATTAGATTTTTATTATTAGAATAAAATTAAAAGTAGATTAAAATTTGATTTATATTGTCTTAATTTAAGAGGATTTATTTTAATGAGGTTTGAATATTATTATCTCTTTATTAATAAAATTAATGAGGAATTTTCTAGGAGATTTAACCTTATTATTAGATTAGATTTAAATTTGATTTCATTAAGATTACAAAATTCTCAATTTACCCTAGATTGGATTTATATCCGAATAGATATCATTTTTTTTAGTGAAGTTTTGAGTATAGTTATTATTTTAGATTTAAAATGGAATCATAGTGGACAAGCATTGACTTATTTATACTCATTTTTTTTATAATGTTAAGTTCTTTCATTGGTTAATATGATAATTTTTAAAAATAGAAGAACTTGTTAACCATTATAATTTGAGGCTTAATATGTAAATTCATTCTATTTAAATTAGTACCCTTCTTAAGGTATAGTCATTACCTAGACACTTTTTTTTTTGTCCGTGTGACTTTTGGTCAACCAAGGACAAACCTTGTCCGATCGTCTTGAGATTTGTACCACGTGTTCCCTATAGTCTCTAGAACCTTAGGTTTTGAGTTTCGTGCATTTCAGTGATGGTTGAATTTTTGGTCAAATAGGGTTGACTTTTTGGTCAACTATCTTGATTTGCGCACCCTAGCCTTCCTTAAGGTTTAGTGAACCCTAGTATCTTCCTTCCATGTATTTTGGAGTATAGTTGACTTTTGGTCAATTGTCTTGATTTGTGTGCCAATTAAGGTAACTAGTTTAGGATTCTTTGTAGGATAGTTCTGAGAGCGACCCTACCCCCGTATAACCTTTCCTGTTACTTTTTCTCCTCTGCACTATTTTGCGTGCACTTGCTATACCTTTGAGTTAACATAACCCCTCCTTTTTAGTGCTTTTTAAAAATTTTTGTTTGTGTGTTTTTGCCCAACTTTTGGGCATGGTAGTCTTAGACTTGGATTTGGATATTGGTCTTTGTTGTTGCATATTAGTTGTGGACCGAGGTAGAGTTTGGAACCTTTTTGCAATTCTTCCTTTTGAAAGATTGTTTTATTTGTGTTTTCTAGACTGTTTGATGAGTTATGGAGTATTTGTATTAATATTTTCTTTCTTGATTTGATAAATTTGAAAGGATAGAGTATTAGGGTTTTTCTTGTGTGGAAATTCATGTTGATATTGAGTTTGGAAAACCATAGAATTCTTTGTGAGAAATTACAAGCATCAGGTTATGGAAACATATGGTTTTATTCAATTAGGGTGTTGATAAATCATTATAGGAAATTTCTTAAGATTTGTATAGATTTCTAGATTGAAAACCTATTGGATATTATTTATGTAAATGATGCAATGTTAGGGATTCACCTAAACTTTCTTTCACAATTTGGTCTCTTCCTTGTAGCCTTCCTAATTGGTTTGACTAGGTATAAATTTCATTAGACTCATTTGGGTTTTATTTAATATATATAAAATCTAGATAGGGTTCCTTTGTACAAATAGGGTCAAATATTGATTGTTATAGTGAGACTAGGCCTATTTAGGCTCGATTCTTTAATCTGAGACAAATGAACAATCCATAACTTTTGAAAAATACATAATTTGGAAAATCTCCTCGGTGATATTTTATATGAGACTATTATGGATGTTTTTCCCAATTTTAATGAAGATCCAATGGTGCAAAAAAAAGTTATGGTCTTTTACAAAACTAGTAACCTTCATTCCTAATCAGGGTTGTTAGGGAGATTTTCTTTTTACAACATTCAAATGATCTTTTATTTATGTCTGATAATAATAAAAATGTGTGGAATAAAATTACATTTCCATCAATATAATTTTTAGAACTGCATCATTCCATATGAGATTATACCATTCAAATTACATACTGATTTACATAGAGAAAATATACAAAAACTCATTGTTATTAAGCCCAATCTTCCCAAAACTAAAATCCTCCATTACAACAATGGAGTTAGGATATATATGTCTTTTACAACTTATCCCCCCTATACATTATTTTATATAAAGTTTTAAATTTTTTATTCTATTTTATTAAATCTTACTAATTTAAAATTTAATTAATTTTACAATTATTAAATAATTAGTATAACTGATCTAAGAAATTTATAATTTAGTTTTAAATTATAATTAATTAATATTATTGGGATTCAAGAGTAAAATTAAGTATTAATGTCATTTTAAAAATGAATTTTAAGTAATATTTATACTTCATGAGATACTTTATATTGAGACATTTGTAAACTAAATAATAACGTGACATAACTAGATTCATCAAATATATTTCATATGTGTGCTCTATGTCATTGTGTCTGGTGTGGGTGCATATTGTCCATTCGGGTAGAGTGTTTCTCTAGGTGGATTTTGTCTTTGCGACTTGGATTATTTATGTTTTTATACCTTTTACTCTTTGGGATTATATTGTAGAAATTTCATAACCATTTCAATATCACGATTGGTCCATGTGTGGTTTTGGTTGCATTGGTGAGTTATGTTTTCCATCAAGTCCTTATCATTATGTTATTTGGCCACAAGAGGTGACAACTATTATTATGTTGAGATTTGATTTACTTGGTCACCTTTTGGTGCTATTGGATCGTTATATATTCTAAATGATAGTATTTTTGGATTATATTTTAATCCATGTTTTTAGAGGGATGCTATGGATCATTTTGATGATCATTGATCTTGTGATATGATGAAATGTGAGAATTGGTATTGGATTTATTGAGATGTCCATTATGGGGTGGACAGTTTTGATCCTTGTTTAGGATGTGATGTTCTTTATTATGCTCCAACATTTACTTTGGTAATTTTCATGACTTGATAATTTATAAGAAGTCTTTTATGGTTTTGGTTTTACCTTTTCTTTGGTTGTTTTGGTTGGAGCATTAGGTTATTTTATCTAGGAGCATAGAGGGGAAATGACTTGAAATGGGGGTCGAGGCCCTAAAGTGGCTACCGGGATAACCCATTGTAAGTTGAGTAATATCTGATAAATTAATAAATTTATTAGGAGAGAAACATTAATAAGATAATTGTGTGCTTTTCCCATGCCTTGAGTACTAATACAAGATAGGATGAGAGTGGGAGAAGGTGATTTTGTTAGAATAACTGAGAGGGGGGGGGGCCTAAATCAGCGGCCTCAAAAATATTCCAATAAATCAACCACAAAACTTTATATCTTAAATATAAACCTCAAGTTATCTTTAGTCCCACAAGATGAATTCCTTGAAATAATCTTAACAAATAACTACTACTCGGAGTTCACTGCTAAACCTTATTCTTACTGTTTACTAATTAGCAGTCTTTCATTTACCAAAATATAGTAAATTACTTAGTGTATACCGATCAATCCAGATTAGTTATGTGTAATGCAAAAAACTAAAGTAATGACTCATAAACACATTGACACATGGATTTTCAATGTGGAAACCTTGTTAAGGGAAAAACCACTTGGGACCGGTAACCCAAAATTTTCACTCTTATGAAGTGAGCTTGGTGAAGAGCCAACCCTATTAAAGGTTACAAACACATTGTTAGGTGTGACCTTGTTAGAGAATTTAAATAGAATAGTTTGTCACTTGATATCTGGCATCTCTATACTATCTTTATGACCAAACCTAGTGTTGTTTGTCACTTGATATCTGGCATCTCTATGCTATCTTCATGACCAAACCTTTTGATACTCCTTAGAATGTATTTCAATATATAAAGGATTGTTAAGTCCTTCCTGGTTAAGATACTTTATGATCCAATGGTTAAATTGAAACAGTAAATGATCTGTTCACATATATAACTATACTTTGCATATATTTAGATTTATTGTAAGCTCATAATACCTTTCTGATCAATGTATCTTTTCAATACCTTTTCTCCACTTCTTTCTTCCTAGTGATGTTGTTCTTCTCTATTGCTTGGTGTCCGCATAAATATAGCTCTATTCTTCAGCTTGCTTGATCAAGACTGTATGAAGTCTTCCTTCACTAGTATCTCCTTCAACATCCTCTTCTCTATTCACTCCCCTAATTCAAAATGAATTAGCCTGTCTCTTTATAGACATGATTTCACCATTTCTCAGTCCTAGAATTTCTTAATCTTTTCTCGATCTTTTCTCGATCCACAATTTGAGCTAATCTTGCTTTAAAACTTTACTTCAGTTTTATCCTGTAGATTTCTCTTAGACAACTGGAATAAAACAAATTTAAAACTATCTCTTATCTCTAGATTTTAACTTGTCAATAAAAACAATATTAACAACCAGTTAAATCCATCTTTATCTCTTGCCAGCTAAGTCTTTTTTTTTTCATTTCTGAACTTCAGTTCTTTTCAGTGTTTAAATCTTTGTTAGCTTCGATCAACACTTCAGTTCTCCTCGGGCATCTCCGTCAAGGTTGTCTGTCCGTCAATTAACACTATGAAGTTCTGCTCATTGGTAATACTTTCTTGGGTTTCTTTCTCGGGTATCATTGTGAATTTCCTCTCAGGGTTCTCTATCTGTCGGGTGCACTACCTATCGGTGTCTGTTGTCACTTTGTGAATATTGAACTTTTTTGCATTAATGAAAGCATAACATTTATCTTTCTGATTCTCTAAAGTATTTGACACTTTGTACATATCTAATCAGATTATATCAGGTTGACATCAATGAAAATACAATACATTAACTGATTTAATGTCTTGCATTAACTTTCTGCAGCTCGGTGATCATCAACTTAACATCTTCAAACATTCAATCAGTTATAGTTCATCAATACCTCCCTTTGGCATTAATAGAAAGACACTACATTATCATGCTATATTATTGCTAATACAATGTGAAATAGATCAGTTTTAGTTCATCAATCTACCAATCTTATTATTCTATAATTAATACAAATATCTGGCTCTCGGTAAGCTCATATAGATTAGATTTGTTTCTTGGAGAATTTTTCTCTTCAATCTACAATCCCTTCACTAGATAGATGTAGCAGCTTCTATCTCTCTCTATGTTGCAGAACCTCTTCTTTGATGTTGACTCTCCCTTTGACTGTTCCTCTCCTTGATCATCTCTTTTTCCTTTGACAACAATAAGACTTTCTCTCCCTTTTGATATTCTTTCCCTTATAGGTTACATCTCTCTCAAGTCATCTCTCCATCACAAGTTACATCTACCATCTGGATATAATCTCTCCCTTTCAGGTTATATTTCTCCCTTTGATGGATATTTCATATGTATATATAATCTCTCTCCTTTGGATCTTCTCAGGATATTCTCTCCCATCTTGAATTCTTAGGAGATTCTCTCCCTTTGACAACAATGCCAAAGTAAACATTATCATTCCAAAGTTATATCCTTTCACCTTTTTATAATATACTCCTTGAATTTCCCTATCCATCAACAATATAATGACTCTGTTGTTCGGTGTAGATATGTACCTTTCTATGTACTAATGTAACTTTGCATTCCATCTATGTGCTTGCATCAACATGAATGATCTTTTGATTCAGTGTAGGCCAATACAGCCTCCTATTCATCTCACTGACCAATTGACAAGGGTCGAACCCCTAGTCTATGTCTCAAGTACTCAAATCTATCTTTAGGCAATGGCTTTGTGAATATGTTAGCTAATTATTCCTTTGATTGAACATATTCTAGTATCACCTCTTTCTCTTGCACTCATTCTGTTAAGTAATGATACTTGATTGCAATATTCTTTGTCTTCTCATGCATGACTGGATTCTTAGAAATTTTTTTGCACTCATATTATCACAATAGATAATCACTGGTTCAAGAATCTTCATATTATTTGACCCAGGCAATGTTAGATCAGTTTGCAGTAGTAGCCACATATTCTGCTTCTATAGTAGATTGTGAGATGCATCCTTGCTTCTTTCTGATCCATGTGACAAGTCTGTCACCCATGAAGAATGCTCCTCCAGTTGTGCTCTTTCGGTCATCTAAGTTTCCAGCCCAATCAACATCTGTATAAACTTGAAGCTCAAAATTGCCTTCTCTTTTATACCATAAGCCATAGTCCTCAGTGTTCTTTAGATATCTTAGAATTCTCTTAACAACAGTCATGTGTGATTCTTCGGGATTAGCAGAGAATATTGCAACTATTCCAACTGCATGTGCTATATTCATTCTAGTATGAACAACATAGATTATTTTACCAATCAGTGATCTATACAAGGTCTTATTTACCTCATTTGATTTGTCTTCTTTTTTTAGCTTACATTCAGTTTCCATAGGTGTTCCAACTAGCTTGGAATCTTCCATCTTGAATATCTTTAGTACTTCCTTGATGTATTTGGATTGTGTGATATATATGGCTACATCTTGTTGAAGAATCTATAGACCAAGAAAGAATTTGATCTCCCCAAATATCGACAACTCAAACTCTTTTCTCATTTCATTAGAAAAATATTTACATAAAATATCATTACCCCCATATATGATATCATCAACAAATATTTCAGCAATCAAAATATTACCATCAATATATTATTTTAAGTATAATTTGCTATTTTCACTTGTTCTTACAAAACCAATTCTTATGAGATAGGAGTGAAGTCTTTCATACTAGGCTCTAGGTGCTTATTTCAATCCATGCAAGGCTTTATGCAGTCTACATACCATGTTTCTCCTGTCTGGATCAACAAACCCTTCTGGTTGTTCAATGTATACCTCTTCTTCTAGTATTCCATTTAGGAATGCAGATTTGACATCCATCTGGTATACCTAGAATCCTTTGAATGTAGCATAAGAAAGTAGTATTCTAACTCCTCCAATACCTTCTTCTTGTGCATACTCCTTGCATACTAACCTTTCTTTGTTCCTTGTGACTTCTCCATTCTCATTCAACTTGTTTTTGAATATCCATTTGGTACCTATGACATTCCTATCATGTGGTCTCGGTACTAATGTCCATGTTCTATTATTCTCAATCTATTCTATTTCCCCATTCATAGCACTAATCCATTATTCTTTTTCTAGTGCAGTATTAACAGATTTAGGCTCAAAATCAAAAATTAAACATCTAGTGTTCAATGACTTACTTCTTGTTCTCATTCCAGCCTTCTTGTCTCCTATGATCTGGTTCTGTGGATGGTGTCTTCTGACATACTTGGAAAGTATCGGTTCAACTCTTTGTTCGTCATTCTGATCATCATCTTGACCATCATTCTGATCTCCATCACTCAGGTTTTCCTGATTTTTGGTATTTATAGCTTGATGCTCGGGTGCAATGTTATGTTTCTCAGGAGTGATACATTGTTGCTCAGGTAGAGTGTCAGGTTCTTTAGTGTAAACAAACCTATTGTAGTCTTCTAGCTCTTTTCTTCTTTCATCATTATTTTTCTCTGCATATTCATATATTCTGACATTTGCACTTTCAATGATTTTGTTAGAGGAGTTGTTAAGACATTTATAATCCTTTCTCTTGATGGAATACCCTAGAAAGATTCCCTCTTCACTTTTGGATTCAATATTTCCATTTCTATCATCTTTCAAAATATAACATTGACTTCCAAAGATTCTGAAGTAACTTACATTGGGTGTGTAACCATACCATAGCTCATAGGGTGTCTTCTTGGTGTCTTTCTTCAATTATACTTTATTCAATATGTAGACAACAATACTGACAACTTCCCTCCAAAATGTTTGAGTGATGATTTTTTCAATCATCAGTGTTCTTGCACAATCAACAATGGTTCTATTTCTCCTTTTAGCAATCCCATTTTGCTGTGGTGTTCTTGGTGCAGAAACCTATCTTTTAATTCCATACTCATTGCAAAAGTTAGTGAATTCATCAGAAACTAATTCTCCTCCTCTATCTAATCTTAATCATTTCATTTCCTTACCACTTTGTTTTTCTACCATATCTTTATACCATTTAAACATCTTGAATGCTTATGATTTTTCTTTTAAGAACATAACTGTCATCATTCTAGAATAATCATCAACAAAGAGAATGAAATATCTCTCACCATAGTAACTATTTTTTCTCATGGGTCCATATAGATTAGTATGGACTAATTCTATAATGACATTAGATGTATGAGCTTTTCTCTTGAAACTAGACCTTGTCATTTCACCTTTTTGACAATTCTTACACATGATATGCTCGAGCTTTGACATGCTTGGTAAGCCTCCTACTTTCCTTTTATTTCTTATCTTAATGAAATTGTTAACATTCACATGACATAATCTCTTATGCCACAACCATATGTCTTCATTTGTAGCCATTAAACAAGTGGTGTTAATGTCATCAAGATAGAAAATGTTACCTTTTGTCTGTTAACTAGTTCCAATCAACCTTCCTGATTCATTAAAGATCTTTGCCTTTTTATTCTCAAATTCTACTCGGTGACCTATGTTATTCAGCTGTAAAACACTCAATAGATTATAATTAAGTCCTTTTACCCAGTATGAATTTTCACATTTGATCAGGTTATTCAACATTATGGTTCCTTTCCCTTCAACTGGACAAGGTAAGTCATTACTCATTCTTACTGATCCACAATTATAATACTCAAAAGTTTCAAATTTTTTTTTATCACCGGTCATGTGGTTAGTGCAGCCTCTATCTATAATCCAAAAATCATTCTTACTAACCTTATATATGAGTGTAGTCTCTACATACCTTCCTTCTTCATCTGAATAATCCTTCATGGCTACAAATACCATCTCAATGTCTTCATTAGATTTGGTGTCAGTATCTCTAGCTCTGTTCTCAGCCAGGAAAAAATCTTTCTTCCCTTTGTCCTTGTAGTCTCAGGTATCTCTTCTGTCAGATTGTCAATTTCTTTGGTAATCTCTATTGTCACTTCTATCAAACTTATTTTCATATGGTCTGTCATTACTTCTATCATATTTTCTTCTATTAGGACATCTAGCAGCAAAGTTTCTAATCAATTTACAATTAAAATATACAAGTGATAATTTACCTTTGTATCTACCTTTGCCTCTCTACAATCTTCTATCCATTAGTGCTTCAATGTCATTAAGATCTTGGTCATCACTATCACTTTCACTATCATTTCTCATAGTGTGTTTATGACTTGTCTTACTTATTTTCAAATAAGATTTGAATGCAGACTCTATAGATGGTAAGACACTGTTATTAAAGTTATTCATCTCAAATGAAATCAGTCTACCCATCAGACTATCTAGAGTAACATTATTGTTTACAACTACTCTCATTTCTTGTATAGTAGATACTCTGATAGCATATATAGGCATTAAGGTTCGTAGGATTTTACTTACCATTGTCTCTTCTTCAAGTATATCTCCAACTCCTCAGATAACATTGAATACCTATTTTATTTTGCAGCTATACTCAGTGATATTTTCTCCTTTGTTCATCCTTAGGTCATCAAATTTACCTCTTAGGATTTATGCCTTAGCCCTTAGTACATTAGCATCTCCTATATGTACCAGCTTCAATTTGCCCCATTTTTGCTTTCTAGAGGTGCAGGTTTTGACATCTTCAAATTCAGCATCGGAGAGAGAGGAAGCAAGTTTTATCATCATAGAATTATGCTCATGCTTTTCTCTTAATTTCTCAAGTGTGTGAGGTCCTATAGGAAACACATATTTAGTATCTAATTATTGAGTAACATCATTTCCAATACCTGATAGGTGGAGTCTTATCCTTCTTTTCCATGATGCAAAGTTGTCCTTGCTCAAGTTGGGCACATCTCATTTTCTCATCTTGTGATCATTTGATTAGGTATTGAAACCTTCATTCTAAGCACACAAGATCTGACACCAATTGTTAGAATAATTGAGAGGGGCGGGGGGGGGGGTGAATTAGTGGCCACAAAAATATTACAATAAATCAACAACAAAACTTTATATCTTAAATATAACCTCAAGTTATCAATAGTCCCACAAGATGAATGCCTTGAAATAATCTTAACAAATAACTATTGCTTAGAGTTCACTATTAAACCTTATTCTTACTATTTACCAATTACCAGTCTTTCATTTACTGAAATATAGTAAATTACTTAGTGTATACTGATCAATACAAATTAGTTATGTGTAATGAAAAACACTAAAGTAAAGACTCATAAACATATTGACACATGGATTTTTAACGTGGAAACCCTGTTAAGGGAAAAACCACTTGGGACCGGTAACCCATAATTTTTACTCTTCTGAAGTGAGCTTGATGAAGAGCCAACCCTATTAAAGGTTACAAACACATTGTTAGGCATGACCTTGTTAGAGGATTTAAAGAGAATAGTTTGTCACTTGATATCTGGCATCTCTATGCTATCTTTATGACCAAACCCAGTGTAGTTTGTCACTTGATATTTGGCATCTCTATGCTATCTTCATGACCAAACCTTTTGATACTCCTTAGGATGTATCTCAATATATAAAGGATTTTTAAGTCCTACTTGGTTAAGAGACTTTCTGATCCAATGGTTAAATTGAAACAATAAATGATCCGTTCACATATACAACTATACTTTGTAGATTTTTCAGATCTATTGTAAGATCATAATACCTTTATGATAAATGTATCTTTTCAATACCTTTTCTCCACTTCTTTCTGATTGGTGATGTTATGCTTCTTTGTTGCTCAGTGTCTGTAGAAATATAGCTCTAATCTTCAGCTTGCTTGATCAAGACTGTATGAAGTCTTCCTTCACCAGTATCTCCTTACACATCCTCTTCTCTATTCAGTCCCCTAATTCACAATGAATTAGCTTGTCTCTTTATAGAAATGATTTCACTGTTTCTCAGTCCTTGACTTTCTTTTTCTTGGTGTGATCCGCAATTCTAGCCAATCTTGGTTTAAAAATTTACTTTATTTTTATCCCGTAGATTTCTCTTAGACAACTAGAATAAAAAAATTTTAAAACTATCTCTTATCTCTGGCTGTTAACTTGTCAATGAAAAAAATATTAAAAACCAGTTAACTCCATCTTTAGCTCTTTCTAGCTAAGTCTTTTGTCATTTATGAACTTCACTTCTTTTCAATGTTTAACTCTTTGGTAGCCTCGGTCAACACTTCAGTTCTCCTCAGGCATCTCCATTGGGGTTGTTTGTCCGTCGGGGTTATCTATTCGTTGGGTAAAACTGTGAAGTTCTGCTCATCGGTAATGCTTGTGATTCTGCTCATCGGCAATGCTTACTTAGGTTTCTTTCTCAGGTATCACTATGACTTTCCTCTCAGGTTTCTCTATCCATCGGGGTGCACTTCCCATTGGTGTCTGTTGTCACTTTATGAATACTAAACTTTTATGTATTACTGAAAGCATAACCTTTATCTTTCTGGTTCTCTGAAGTCTTTGACACTTTGTATATAACCAATCAAATTATATCAGGTTGACATCAATGATAATACAATACATTAACTGATTTAATTTCTTGCATTAAATTTCTATAGCTCGATGATCATCAACTTAACATCTTCAAATATTCAATCAGTTATAGTTCATCACCTTTTTTCATCTAGAGGTGACATTGAGGTCTAACATAGTTAGTTTTCCTTGTCTGTATGAAAGGATTTCTGATACTGCATAGATTCACTTGGGGTCTGGGATCCAAAGAGACTTCCAAGGTAACTCAAGAGTTGAATTATGTGATGAAACTTCCCTATATGTGTTTTAGGTTCCTACATGAGCATTTGTTACACATGATTTATGTTTTGATCATTTATACTTGTTAACCTTATAACCATTTATTACCATTTTATATGTGTACCTTTGCATTAGTCTTTTTTGTTTGGTTGTTTCTTTGAGTGAGGCCTGGTGTTTATCTCCTCAACATAGTGGGATGGACCTCCAGCTTCCATATGGTCGGGTGGTAGTGATTCTTATTACCATTGAGATCTGACATTTGTGTTCTTTTGCTTGGATGATCATTCTTGCCGCTTCTATCTTCTTGTTCATTGCTTAGAATCTTTTTTATTGTCACCATGAGATGTGTGCCTAGTTTTCCATTATGTATTGATTAATGACATTGATTTGAGAGATATATATATGTACTTGTATAGAATTTGTGACTTGATTCATTATTATGATCCCTACGACATGTGCAGTGGAAGTTGTATTATTATATTTACCATGATGTATCAGTTGTACTTGATATATCGTACCTTTACTTACATGGATGTAATGATTGTATCTTATGATTCAAATTTTAATGTATATGTTATTTTATGATTTGTGTTCTTTTCATTATGATTAAGTAAAGAACTAGTTCATACTTCATTTTGGTTTTTAAAATGAATGTAAGATATATCATGTGATTATGTTATGGTTGTACTTAGTAGATTAGTTAATTTATAGGTAACTATGTCTTGGAACCTTTGGGATAGTTAATTGAGTTTATGAACATTGATATAATGTCTTATCATATGTTAGTGATGTTATCTTAACTTATGTTGTACTTTCTTCTGCATTTGAATTTCTCAACGTATGTTTAAACATTTTTTTTTATCTCATCAACTTAGTGTCAAGATAGGTTAATTTCTCATGGGTTCTAGGGTGGGGCGTTATAGTCTTGGAACCTTTGGAAAATTTCTTAAGTGTTTTACTTGTGCACGATCATTTGAGGGTTGTTGTTGTTTATCATTTATTGTGCTTATGGTTTTTGTTGGACTTGTAAGTTGATGTTATATCCTTATGATTTCTTGGTCTTATCGAGTAACATTAATAAGTTGCATGGTCTCATCGACCTTATCAGCAAGGATTGCTTGTAGGATAGAGAATACTAATCCATACCCATTAATGAGTGTGAAAAATATTGAAACAATCTACAAAGAATCCATTATAAATCAATTAAACATAAAAAAGTTGCAATTAAATCACAAAGTAGAAACAAATAATAAAACATAATCCCAATGACTTATCTTTTCTTAGTTCTAGTTTAACACCTTTTAATATGAAGTCAAGTCTATCATTGAGAGGCTTCAATGACTATCATCTAATACTTTTAATAGAAATAGAGATATATCAGATATCACACAAAATGTCCTTCACTTTTGGTGTTCATTGTAGTTTTTTGGAGGAGACATCAGAAGAGAGATTTGTCTAGCTATCCATGTGAAAAAAAAATTATATAGCTATGAAATAATTCATCATTCGTATAGAGGGAGTGAACATTTGAGCCTAGGAATTGGGGCATGTACATTATGGATAAATCTATGCCCAACCCCTTTCCCCTATCATACAAGTTTTAGGAGATACCCTTTTGGGGGTCAACATTGAAAGAAGGGTTACTTCCTAATAAAATTACAATATAACATTGGATAGTATTCACAACATCTAGGTGGAACCTCACTATGGGGAATTGGCTCTTTTCAAACTAGAAGTGGAAGGTAGAAAAGGGAAGATGAAAAAGGTGTGTACATTATTTAAGAAAGGAAATATCAATTAGAGAATTTATGAGATAAACTCTTTCTTTGTACATAATGAAGATCTTTTCACTCTAGTTCAACTAGTAAAGATTATTGAGATTAGTGGTGGAATCAAATTATTGTACCAATAAATATAACCTTTCATACATCTTTTATTTAACTATATATAAATATAGCGAGCTACCCCCTTACAATAGCATTTTCCTATAAAAACTATAGTTTTAAGATGAGATTTGATGTCTGAATTAGTGTGCAATATTTTAATAGGAATTATCAAATACAATACATTTGGATAAATTATTGATACATCATATGTTTTTGATTAAGGTAACTGTAGGGTTTTGAAGGGGCCCCGAAACCCTTTACAAAAGAAAATAAAGATAAACCATTACAAGCATCAAAGGAAAAACTACTGCGTCAAGACAAAAAAGTGAAAAAAGGGGCACAACCCCATATATTACAATGAGAAAAATAACCCCCAAAAAAGATCAAGAAAAACAAGAAACCTTCCAGCCGACAAACAAAAAAGACTGACCAGCAGTACATTTCAGTCCAATATCTTGAGGTACTCTTCAGATTCCATTAGCTACTTTTGGATATTCAGGATAGAATCCTTCAGGCTGGTGAGATATTTTTACTGGGAGGTCATTTTATTTTTAGTACTAGATCTGGTCCTTGACCTCGAGCTGGAAGGCTATTCATCCTTTTTCACACCTTCATCTTCAATATTTATTGAATTTTTGTCTGTGTTGTTCCCATCTAGTAAGGCATATAGGGCATTAAGGTTATCAAGCATGGCTTTCATGCCCATATTGTTAATAGTTAACAAATTCCTTAGCATTTTATTATTATTGCTAACTCTAGACACCCTAAAACAGACATACTTGCCACCTTCCATTAAAAACACTAATTTTCATCTATTAATTAATGGTTATTTAATCATTAATTAATCATCTATTTTTCATCTAAATTCATTTCCCAAATCATCTAATCAAATTTCCAAAATTAATTAAATAATTAATTTTATTTAATTAATTAACCTTAATTGATTAATTTCCATTAATTAATTAATTAAAGCCAAATTTCCTAAAGTTTAAATTGAAAGATTTAAAATTATTAATTAATTCTTCTAATTAAATTAATTTCAATTAAATTAATTTAATTTCATTCAATAGTGCAATTCTAAATAAAAAAGAATTCAGTTATCACACATGTTGAAAACTTTAGTTACAAAAATGAATTAAATATTCAATTATGTTCAAAGAGATAACTCTTAATCAGATCACATGGGTTACTCCACCCACCTCTTCAGTTCTAAAAGGTAACTTAAAATTAGCTATTCAGTTAACCAAACTCTATCTCCTCTCTCCCAGTTGAAGAGGTGGAGTTTACTGATGGCTTCTCTAGTTCTCTTTGATCTCAACCATTCATCTTACTATCTCTGGGATTGATCTCAACCGTTCATCTCATTCTCAATTCCTCTATAACAAACCCTTCATAACCATTTGAAAGATCTAGGATTTCAAGATCACATGCACCATTACTCTATCAGATTGGTTCAAGCATCAAGCCATCTTGCGATCAAAACAATTCAATATCATATTCTCGACGCTCCCAAGTCATATACGCTGCCCACACCAATACTGAATATCACACAAACAATGTTTCAGAAGGAGTAGAGAGAGATAATAAAAGCTTCAAGCATTGCTGGTTTGCATTCATTTGTGTACCTCCTTTATTGCTTGTTATTTTATTGATTCATAGTTTTTTTTTATTAGTTATTCTATTCATTTCCCCCATTGCAAATTGGTGCTACTAACCCTCGAAATTGAGAGTGTTGCAGATTTTGATCCATGTGTACATTTTGGTGAACCCAACGTGAATCAAAAAGCCCAAATATCACTTTTAGATGATAGACATAACCTTTTGGCCACATCTGTATGGTTGCAGAATTCTTTTTTCATTTTTTTCTTGATATACTTATTATTTCGCAATCGCTGGTATTTTATTGCAATTGATGTAAGATTGTCACAATTGTCTGGTTTATTGCCGCAATCATTGTAAGTGTTTCTCAATAATTTTCTATCGTAATTCACAAGTATATTTTCTTGCTTCTTTCTGAAATTGACCGATCTGTGCTGCAATCATTACTAGTTTACTACAATCACACAGATTTTACCATAATCGACCGATCTATGCCGCAATCGACAACATTCTGCCACAGTTAATAGTGCTTTACCGCAATCGATAGAAGAATTCTGCAACTGATAGAAATCTTCCATAATCGATAGAAGATTACCGCAATTGATAGAAATATTACAAATCTAATTGAACATCATATTTTTTCTGTCATAATCTGATTGTTTTCTGTATTTTCTGTAGGATTGATCAATGATGAATGGCCAAAAAGGTAAATAGACGCATCCTAGGTGCTAGATCTCTAAGAGAAGCCATAAGAAGGACCATAAACTATCGAACACAATAAAGAGCCATCTTAACCATCACAACAGAAGATCAAAGTGAAGCATACAACAAATATCTTGATTCAATCAAACGTTTCACAACTAAGTACAAGGTCACAATTAGTCTTAGTGGTCTTAGCAATTCAGGAAATGTGAGTTATTCTTCAATTCTTTATTAGACACTTTTTGGTACTAATCACATTTGTTGACAGCTTGTGGCGAGGAGAATTTTAACAAATCAACTAAAATCTATTCATTTTTCATTTTTGTGCTTAAAAAGAACATTGCATGCAAACATCTTGAACCTCACATTTCCATATTGGTACTTAAACTTGACGTGGAGGTTAAGAATTGAACAAAGGAGAACAACATTTCAAATTTGGTGCAATAAAATTGAATAAGCAATCATCACCTACTTTGGGCTTTAAAACTGAACACTTGTGCTTGTATGGGTCATTAGCTTAGTTCACATTTCAATCTTTGGGGTTTAAATGATTAACCTTGTGTCTTGATTCTTTGGTGTGCTTGCACAATCTATTAGATTAAACACCTTTGTGATTTTTAGAAAAGCCTGTATGGGGAACACGCTTCATCCTTGAAGAACAACCTTAAACCGGTAATTCTTTTGATCGGTATATAAACAAGACGTGAACCAAAGTTCTATTTTATATCTATCCAAGCTCGAACAAGGTGTGTTAATGATAGTATAGATCAGATGAATTATCCCTAAGGAGCCAACGTGGTCATCTAGGCTCTTAAGTGAGTCACACACCTACAAACTGATTGGATAGATGCCACAAACCCTACTAGAACCTTATTAAAATAGAGGCCAACCCAATTCACCTCCAAATAGATACCTTATTATAGTGCAAGGGGTTGAGAAATTCCCCCCCAAGATTCCCAACATATGTTTTCCAAGGTATTGTGTTATTGAAAGAGATCTTCACTAGCACAAAAACAATATTTGGCAACGACAAGAACACGAGCGCCTGCGTCGTGGACCTTGATGTTCTAGTAGTGTGACACTTGCTGTATGAGCTAACAAACATTCAAGAATTGGGCCTATAATATTGTATTTAACAACAAAATTTTCCTTAGATTAATCTATTTTTCCTTATGTCAAAACCTGTGCTAGATTACAAAACACATTGTCTATTGTACTTGTTCTTTGATCAGTTTCCAAAATGAAAAACAAACATCAAAACTATCAAAACGAGTCCAACGTGTTAAAGTCTAGGGTGTCAACAATAAAAATGTTCTACAAATCAGAAGCCTTGGTCCTAAAAATCAATTCTATCAGACAATTAAACCAATTTTGACTCCTTCTTGAGACTATTTCCCCTTTTATGCAATTGCTTGCATTTTTCCACAATTGACAGAAGTTTTTCGCAATCACCCTTTTCATTACTGCCCTTGATTGTTTATTACTGCAATAGGTGATAGATTACTGCAATCAACCTGTCACTTTACCGCAATCGGTGGAGGTTTTCTGCACTTGACTAGAGACTTTAAAAACACCTATTTTACCTAAAAACCTTGAAAAGACTCTTCATTCTATGTAAAATATTTGTTTTTATCCTAGAAAAACACGAAGAACATTGTGTGAATCTCTAAACTTTAAAGATCATCCATTCTTTGAAAGAATGATTATTTTCCAAGTATTGTTAGTTCAAAAGTTTAGACTCAAAATAGCTTGATCCTGTTACCTCAAAATCATCATATCTCTATCAGTGAGTTTGTCCCATGCAATAGTCAACAATCCTATTCTTACATCATCAAATCTTTGAGATCAAGATAAATCAACATCTGTCCTAAGAATTACCCTTGTCCAAACATAACTCAAACTCTCCCAGAAAGGTTATCCTTTTCTGTTTACTTTATATCACTTATTTTAGTTAAAAAATCTGGACCAAACTATGTCTCACACACCTTATGGAGGGCCTTACACAAGGTCGAAGGCTAAAGCTCAACCCGATGAGTCTTATATCAACCGGTTTCCCCTTTGGGAATAAGAGCGATAGGATGACCCTTTCAGAAATACTAGTCCTTCTCTTTTCATTGAGAATCCCTGTAGACCAACATTTTTCCATGATGTCATAGAGGAGGATCTCAAAGACATAGAGAAAGATGCTTATTCCTTGCAAGTTGTTGACACTATTGTAGAGAGGAATCCTGAATGTTTCTTAGCCATGTTGATAAATAAGGGAGTCAAAATTCTCTCTGAATTCAATGTGTCAACCATATGGCCTAAAAAACCTCTTGTAGTTCAAAATGCTACTTGACCCTCTCAAATAGAACCTGTGATATCTCAAATATTCCCATCCTTAACAACAATGACATCAGCGTAGACTGTGTCCAATCGGACTAGCTCCGCAAATCAAGAAAGAACATATTCAATGCAAAGCATGACAAGCTCCCAACTAAGTGAACCCATAGTCACTAGTGTGCCTCAACCCTTGGCCTCATGGAATTTTTCATCAAGCATTCATGCTATGTCCTCAATCCCACCAACAAGCAGTAATCATTTTGCAACTGTTCCACTACTATAGTTAGTCCCTTCTAGTCTTGAGATCAATACCTTTCTCCCACAGGGATCCATCTCTACGGGTCCATCTTTCAGTTAATTCCCACTCAAGGTTATGCCTTTTCTCTTATAGGGACCACAACAACCCCAACAACAACAAGCTCAACCCCCCAAAAAACAATCCCAGCTTCAATAGTAATAACAACCCCAACAAATACAAAAAAATCAATCTTGGGTCAATCACATACCCCAGTTTTAGAATCGTGTGTTGGGGAACTAATATCAAGTCCCAAGGATGAGATCATATGTCCCTACTCAGGGGACAGAGAGGCACATCCTCATACCTACTACAACATAGAGGTACAATGTTACAAATAATCTTCAGTCTCAAACATACATGCTATTCCAACAAGTGCAGAGCCTTCAAACCCAAATGATGGACATGCAAAATCAAGGGAAAACCAAATCCTATAGCGCAGAGGATTTATACCCGTAGCCCTCTAATCAATCTCTATACATGTCTCCATTTCCCACTCACTTCTCGGTAACAAAATTTGACAAATACAGGGGAAGAACCAATCTTGTTGAGCATATTCGAGAATTCTTTGCTAGTTGCATTAAGGTTGCACACAATGACACATACTTAATGTGACTATTCCCACAAAGCTTATCCAGACCAGATATGGAATGGTTCTCACACTTACCTCATTCAATTATGTCTTGGGGTGAATTGTCCAAACAATTCATCGCTCACTTCCATCACAACATCGAGCGCAAGGTTAGCATCAAGGACCTTTGTGACATCAAACAAAAATATGGGGAGTCCTTTGTAAAATTCATACAAAGATGGAGGAGTAGTGCAAACAAAATCATGTATGAAATACCCAAGATATACCTCATAGTCATGTTTGTTAACAATCTAATTCAAGATATGTCATTTAAAATAGAATTGAAGCTAGCTCCAAACTTCAAGGAACTCATCAAACAAGGAGTTCTCTATGAGAAAAATTTGGTCAAACAAGGTTTCCTTGCAGATCCTACCCACATGAACACAAATAAGACTACAATAGATAAAGCTAAATAGTGGAATAAAAACAAAATGTCACCAGTGATGGTGTCATTGATGTAAAAAAAGTCAACTACACCCAACCAAAAGTGTCACTCCAAGGAGAACCTATAGATAACCAACAACCCATGGGGCCCACACAACAAGTACACACTCAAAACAAACCACCCCCTATCCAAGAAATCACTGTGTCAAACAATAAACCATAGGCACAATGCCCATAAGTTTTCATTTCCAAAAGGAGATTACACACCATTGGAAGAGTCAATAGAATCAGCCTTAAGAAAGTTGATACAATCCAACAATAAGACTCTCCCTGAAATTAGAGAATATGAACATGGTGCAATCAAATCAAAGTGCTACAATGATAATGATTTCTGTGAATTTCATCGAGTGAAAGGGCACAAAACACCCAACTGTTATTGATTGAAAAATGCCATCCACAATCTGATTGACATAGGGGTCATCAATGTCACCAACACCCAAACAAAAGGCACCACTGATCATCCGATATTCAATGACACTTTCCATGATCACAGTAAAGGGAAATCCTCCAGGTCTAGTGGATAAAAAATAGGTAAACTACACCTATGCCAAAAGTGACAACACTATCACCTACATAAATCCTTCAGATAGCCATTTGGTTACCATTACTATTAGAAACCAAGGTGCTAAATGTGTTGTAACCATGCACCATAAAAAATTTGTCTTTCAAGGAGTGTATTCCTCAGCTTCTATACCATTCAACCCTCCTACAAACTCAAATCCACAGACAAGCCTCGTGGATCAGCTAAAGCGCACACCTACCCAAATATCCATGTTTGAACTTTTGCGCATATCTCCGTAGCACAAGTAAGCACTTGACCAAGCACTTCAAAAAGAAGCTGGCCCAAGGGGCATAACCCCTAAGAGATTCCAAAAAATGGTAAACCATATAACATCCAACAAGCATGAAACCTTCACAGATCATGACATGCCTCCGTACAAACCCTTGCATAATGATCCCTTGCACTTTCTCATCAAGATTCATAAACATTCAATCCGTGGAGTCCTTGTTGATGGTGGGGCTGGATTAAACATTTGTACTTTGAAGGTAATCAAGCACTTAGGCTAATATGAATCCATTATTGATGTCACAAGAAGGATCAACATCAAAGCCTATGATGAAGAAGAGAGATATTCTAAAGGTATTATCATACTACCAGTCCAGATTGGCCCAGTTGTCAAGAACACACCCTTTCAAATCCTAGACCTAGAATTGGGATACAACATGTTACTGGGAAGACCATGGATCCATGAGATGCAAGCTGTACCCTCCACATATTATTAGTTTATCAAGTTCCCATACCAGAGGGAAGAAATCATTATTGAAGGAGATCCAAACCCGTTCCAATACTATAACGCTATCAAAAGCAGTATTGACAACCATGGTCTATCAAACCAAGAGGCAAGTATCTCTTCTGCCTTGAATTAAATTCCCAAGGATGTCACAAGAAGAGAGGGAAAAATATATATTAATGACAAAGGATGTGGTGAATATAGCTACAAGGAATCTTTCACTATTACCAACATGCCTCAGAGCCAAGGGTCATACGACATGCCACAACTAGCAATCACAACAGAAACCCCAGAACCACTTCTATTCATTTGTGCACCCACCACCTTTTTCAAGTGGGGAGACATTGTGGAAGAGAACCCATTTGGTCTAGATATAAACACATGGTTGTATCAAGACCCACAAACACACTTCAAGCACCCATACCTGTGTCAACATATGGAGCTGGCTATACAATATTGCAAAGGTTTAGGTATGATGGTACAATTAGTTTGGAGGCAAGACAACAAGGCTTAATGGAACTATCTTTACCACCAACCTAGAGAAACAAGAGAGGGTTAGGCTATGGGAAAAATAGAACCAGTCCTACCACCTGAGACATACTCATTGATCAAGAACAAGTAGCAGAGTTACACCGGGGGAAAAACCCAAAACATGATTTGATAAAAAAATATACTACAATAGTTATTGCCATATAAAAAGGGAACCTCTTACTCCTAATTAACCCTCAACCAAGAAATCCATGATAATAAGGAAAGTGAGACATCCAATGAGAATTCTAGTGAAACTGATTCCCATGAGTATGAGTGGAGATCCATCCATAACTCCAAACCAGCAATCCTAGACTATTCCCCTTGGTTAGGAAGCACTCTACACTTTGAGGACATGTTCAACCAATTAACCATAGAGGACCAACCATGAATTGATAGGTATATTGATACCAATTCCCTAAGTGGTACATCCACATCACATTCCCATTTTGTCGGAACCATCATAGTTGTCCCATTCAACCAAACAAAGTCATCCCACGACAAGGACCTATGTCTAGTACACCAAGAACTGATAGAATGGGATCAAAAAGGATAACCTGATATAGATCTCTTTGAAAATGATGAGGCTATTATAAACTTCATGGGACTCAAAGAAGGAATTCCATCAGGGGACCACAAGGCAGGCTTCTCTATTGACTTGGACAGATCAACATATTTCAGGGAGGAAGCACCTCTTTCTAGTCAAAAAAGAAAATTAAAAAGAAAAAAAGAATCATCAGTAAGTTAAAACTGAAAGGCGCTCACTGACACAAAAATTGACAAAACAAGATGTATCTTCTAGTGAAAACCTCACTAAGGTGCTAGAAGATGGAAAGCAAGAAATCCTCCCCTTGAAAGAGGAAAAATCAACATCGCTAGTAGAAGAAATGGAAGAAGTCAACTTGGGCGATGACAAGAACCCAAGGAATATGTACTTAGCCAAATCAATCAATCCAGAGGAGTGAGAACAATTCATTAGCTTCTTTGAGGAAAGGAAAATGAACTTTGCATGGTTCTACTCAGACATGCTAGGCCTAGATCAAGAACTTGTGTTACATCATCTGCCATTGTTACCCAATGCCAAACCGATCAAACAAAAACTGAGAAAGATGCACCCACATGTTGCATTAATAGTCAAAGAAAAATTGAAGAAACTCTTAGATGCTAGATTTATATGACCAATCCATTACGCAGACTGAATATCTAATCTAGTACCAGTAACCAAGCATAGTGGTCAGATCTGCATCTGCATAGATTTTAGCGATCTAAACAAATATTGTCCCAAGGATGACTTTCCTTTACCTAACATCAACATGATAGTAGATCTCATAGCACGACATCAGATGGTATCACTCATGGATGGATTTTCAAGATATAATCAGATAAGGATTGCACCAGAAGACCAACACAAAACAACTTTCAAATGTGCATGGGGCACTTACTATTGGAACACCATTCCATTTGGTCTAAAAATGTAGGAGCAACATATCAAAGAGCCATGACAACCATCTTCAATGATATCATTCAAAAAATAATGGAGGACTATGTCGATGAAATACTTTCCAATTTGATGCTCAGAAAAGATCATTTACAAGTGTTGGGACCCATATTTGACAGAATTCAAGAATACAAGGTCTGGTCAAATCCAAAAAAATGTGCATTCAGGGTCACCGCTAGGAAGCTCTTGGGATTCATTGTGTCACATCGAGGCATAGAGGTAGGCTGTAATACCCACTCATGTTTTTCTTTTTAGTTTAGGATGTCGTACTCTTTAGGCATCGATTTCAGTTGTTTGGCCGAATTCTTTTAGGCCACATTTCATGTGAACGGATATTATTTCATTTGATGATGATACTTGTTGTATGATGTCATTATTTTACCTTATGCATAGATAGATGTGATGATGTTATCTTGTTGATTATTATTTGTCGATTTCAGTTTATGATATACTTACCCCATACTTGCATGTGTATGGTTGTTTTATATGTGAATGTACTTGTTGATGTGTTGTTGTGGTAGAGGACTGAGACGTAGTTACTTGCTTCGGCGATATCCACACGTTCGACCGATCCCTATCATTGATTGCGATATTATATCATGCATGTACATGTGTGTTCTTTTGGTGGCAGGATTGCAGGTACAGGGCATCGTCTTCCCTGAATTGGCAGGAGTGAGCGTGCCCATAAATATTCATC
>MU223049.1:1195914-1234365 GCA_018584345.1 Thuja plicata | reverse complement strand
CCTCCATCCCTCCCCCATCCTCTATCCATCCCCCATCCTCCTTCTTGACCACCATCACAACCTCCACCCTTCCTCAGACGCTGTCACCTCATGATAGTGCCAACAATAGGGCGAGCCACATCAGTCAATGGATCATGATGGGCCTATTGCCACCATGCATCATACTGTGGAGTAGTGCCTGCAAGGAAAACAAGTTCACACATCATTATAATATGGATGATAAGAATAGAGACAAATAAAAACCTAGGTACATCTAAACAAAGCATAAAAGAGAGATACCATCAAGAAGGGGCAAAATCAAAACACATGCCAACATCAACATGGCTGATCGACAAGTCCATGCAACATGAAGAAGACCCGTGAAATTTGTCCTTGTAGCATCTAGAGGGACGAAAACACCCCGTAGAGTACTATCCCTCGATCACTGAGAAAAATAAGCATATGAATCAAAGACATATTGTCTCTCACCAAACTGCCCCAACACCTTGTCAGTGTTGTGGAAATCATTCATGTGAACGTGTCACTTGACACACCCAATCAAGAACCTCCTTTTTTGACAGAAGGGAAGATGTACATCCTCCCCATCCCACACAGGAAAATACCTGTAAGGTCTCCAGATGAAGTACAACATCATATCAAGTGGCTTCTACCCGTACCTCAAATGTCCCATATGGGACTGAATAATAGCACCATCATACATAAAACATATGGTCTCCCTAGATGAAGATCATGAGCACCTATGGGCCTACAGACTACAATATGGTCCCATGCCCAGATCTATAGGAGAGTTGCTCTACAACCAAGAGACTTACCCCCAAGGTAAGCCTCATAGAACATGCAAAAATAAATATGGGCCAATGTGCATGGACCCTAGGTGTATAAGGTATGGTCTCTCACCAAACCCAACAGAGAAACTATGCTGGCAACGATCGGGACTCAAGATCCCACAAATCAAACTACTTAACAAGGTAGTCAGTTGGTCTAAACCTATGCCAAATATGGACCATGAGATATCATATGGATCAAACATGCTTAACTGATCCTGGGGCAGACTAGATAGCTTAGACAAAATAGTAATACCAGGGCCTCAATCATACTCTACAAGGGCACCCTGGATGTGAATCTGAAGGATGCAGTACACATCCTCCAAAGTGACTATACACTCTCCAGTCAGTAAGCTAAACATGTAGGTATCTGAATGCCATCTCTCTAAGAGAGTAGATATTAGGCCCCTATTGGTCATGATTACGGGCATGTAGAAAATCCAATACAGGCCTATCTATCTCAAAACATCCCTCTCAGCCTCAGATAACTAGGATCAGTATACTAACCCGACAGGTTTCAAATCCTAGCAACGTAGAATAGTCCCGATGAACTAAAAAACAAAAGAAAAGAAAATCATCAGTATCAGGTCAGAAGAAGGAATATAAAATAAGTACAAATGAAAGCAAAAAAACTACAAATAGAGAGATTGTGACATCCCATAAATAGATGCGGCACTTTTACACCATTTACGACAATCAACAAGCAATTACGGAATTTTATTGGCAAATGCGGTATTAAACCTGACATTTGCGGAACACTTATTGATTGCGGCACACAATCAAAAATTGTGGCACCTAAACTACAATTGTGGCAAACTCGCGGCCTATTGCGGCAACATATACACAATTTCAAAAAACCTACTTTTTCTAAAAGTAATAAATACATGCATTAATGAAACAAGGGCTAGGCCACTCACCGGACGTCTTGTGCCAGCTGGACAATGAAAAGTCTGGACCCGATTAGATACGTGCATGACACCAGGTATACCTTCCATAGCTCAATAAACATCAAAGAAAGTGATGAAAAATATGAATAGACTCACCAGATCATCTAGAGATCCAGAGTGAAAAGTGAAAAATGAATGGCTCTCCAAGCTATTTATAAGGGTTCCCAAAAACCCTAATTCCTCTAGGACCTCAAAATTATAGTCCCAGACCCTGGAATCTTTAACAGTCAATATCAGGAGTATAATCAACAATTTTCAAGATCAGTCAGATACCTAGATTACCAATTTGTAGTTTCAACAAATTAACGCTCACATCGCAACTTTTCACTCAAATTTTTTGAGGGGGCATAAATACTCCTGCTATCACCGGGACAAGCTGGGGCAAGATCAAAATAGAGAATCTTTGAAACACTGCAACAAGACACAATTCATCAAAGAGGGGAAAATGTAGACACCCTAAAATGGACATACTTGCTTACTTACATTAAAAACACTAATTTTCATCTATTAATTAATGGTTATTTAATCATTAATTAATCATCTATTTTTCTTCTAAATTCATTTCTCAAATCATCTAATCAAATCTCCAAAATTAATTAAATAATTAATTTTATTTAATTAATTAACCTTAATTGATTGATTTCCATTAATTAATTAATTAAAGTCAAATTTCCTAAAGTTTAAATTGAAAGATTTAAACTTATTAATTAATTCTTCCATTTAAATTAATTTCAATTAAATTAATTTAATTTCATTCAATAATGCAATTCTAAATAAAAAAGAATTCAATTATCTCACATGTTGAAAACTTTAGTTACAAAAGTGAATTAAATATTCAATTATGTTCAAAGAGATAACTCTTAATCAAATCACATGGGTTACTCCACCCACCTCTTCAATTCACATAGGTTACTCCACCCACCTCTTTAGTTCTAAAAGGTAACTCACAATTAGTTGTTCAGTTAACCAAACTCTATCCCCTCTCTCCCAGTTGAATAGGTGGAGTTTAATGATGGCTTCTCCAGTTCCCTTTTATCTCAATGGTTCATCTTCCTATCTCTGGGATTGATCTCAACCGTTCATCTCATTCTCAATTCCTATATAACAAACCCTTCATAACCATTTGAAAGATCCAGGATTTCAAGCTCACATGTGTCATTACTCTGTCAGATTGGTTCAAGCATCAAGCCATCTTGTGATCAAAGCAATTCAATATCATATTCTCGATGCTCCCAAGTCATAAACGCTTCCCACACCAATACTGTCATCACACAAACAACATTTCAAAAGGAGTAGAGAGAGACAATATAAGCTTTGAGAATCATTGGTTTGCATTCATTTGTGTACCTCATTTATTGCTTGTTATTTTATTGATTCGTAGTTTCATTTTTAGTTGTTATTCTATTGATTTACCCCATTGCAAGTCAGTGCTACTAACCCTCGTAATTGAGAGTGTTGCAGGTTTTGATCCATGCATACACTAACTTTCTCCAAAATTGGGATAATATTTTTCTCAATGGCACTAGAGATTTTATCTTTCAATGAGCTGGAGCTATCAGTTACCTCAGTAAAAACATTCTTACCATTACTATATATTGCAGCATCATTCCTCATCTTGTCGATAGTTTCTTCAAGCTCCTTATTCCTTGCATTAAGGGCTCTATATTTAATACGTAGGTTCTAGATATGATGTAATGCCCACTTTTCAATATTGAAGGCACAAATAGCCTTGTTTCTAGCAGCTTGCATGCCACTCATGTTAGTCAGCCTTTTAGTGTTGAAGTCTTGTTTTGAAATGGCTTCCTCAGTATTTTTTTGATTCTGCCTATTCTCACCCTTCTCAATTTTTTTTTCTCTTGTTAGATTCTCAGGTGGGATGGAATCAACCTCATGGTCGATAATATTGCTAGGAGAGTCCACATGAATGTACCTTTTCCATTATAATCTTGGGTATTCATCTCCATGAACCCAGTGTTATCCCCATTAAGCACCTTATTATCCGCATCTTTGTTAGTAATCTCATTTTACCCTTTACCATCACCATTATCTTCACAAGATCCCATTTGGGTATCCTCCATGTAATCTTGAATAATAGTATTAATCAGATTAATGACCTCTTCAGGTATTCCTACTTAAGGTCATTCACAATTTCACCCGCAGAATCTTTTTCAACATCCAACACTTTCTCATTCTCATCATTTGGAGTATTTTCCTTCTTAGGAGCCTCTTTGTACTCTTCTCACCTTTCACCAAGGTTTCATCCTTAGAAGAAACTTCTTCATTTTCATCATCTGATTTCATACCTTCCACTTCGTTGAGAATCGACATTGTAGCCTCTTTTTTACCAGGCTTAACCTTTGTGGTTTTCTTGCTAGGAGATAGATTAACATTCTTATTTGCGTTGGTTTCCACACTCTTCCTCTTTTGTAATCCCAATTTCTTAGGGACCAGCTCCAGGATATGGTCTCTTGCATATGCTACAATAAGCATAATTAGACCCTCATGAAGCATAGGACTAGATTTGTCTCTATGATCCGTAATACTCTGGTTGAGGGAGCTCAAAAGAAAGTAGGGGAAGGAAACCCTAACTTCATGATGGAAGTGATTCATGAGAACAAAGTGAAAATTGTAAAATCTAGAAAATCTTGTATCTAGGGTAAATTATTTCATAATAACCCTTAAAAATTTAGCCCAAATGAGCTTAACATTAGAAATATTAACATAATCAACATTTTCCTTAACAAGTAGATCCTTTTCTTCATCTGCTTTGGGGAAATCCTTATACGCCTGATTCCCTATTTTTTTTTTCTTTGGTAAAGTTAATAACCTCTAGAGGTAGGCCTATAATCTCAACAATAAGATCTAAGGCAAGAGGGAAAGAATTACCCACAATATGCACCTTTCCATTCTCCCAACCAGCAGCAAACTCCTTAGTAATCTCTTTGTCATGACCATGCAGTCATTTGAGATACTGGGTGACTCTGCCCTTCTTGAGTTTTCTCCATACCTCCTTCTCCTAGATCCATTTTCATTCCATGGGTTCCTCTCTCTTGAGATTACCACCCATCTCTTCTTCTTCCTTCATGCACCTTTTATCACCAATGTAGTTAATCTTCTTCTTCTCAGACTTATTTTGCTCCAAATTTCTCAAACTTAACATGCAATATTCAAAATAAATGGTATTCAACACCAAATTCTTCTTGAACACCCACAAAGCATGCGTGACAAGAAAAGTATTAATGCATATTCATTCCACTTAGCACTTCATCTTAAAAGTACACAAGATCTATTTCATATCATGCAATGTCATCATTAAATCTAATAATTCCCTCTTTTTGGTTGATCTTGTCATGATTAATGAGATTATTGATCTCATCATTAATCTTATTCATTCCAATCCACTTGAAAATGATGTCATTATTTAATCCTATATTAGCCAACCCATCCACAACCTGGTTAGATTCATGGTAGTTATGGGTGATATAGAACCTTTCAAATTTAGAGACAACATTATTGATTTTCTCTATGATATGATCTATTTTCCATGAGGGTTTTCTTAGGCCTTTGATATTATTGATGATGTTGAAGAATCTCTCTCCACCCAAACTTTTTTACACCCCAGATCATCTGCCAGCATAATGGTATTAGAGATGCCATGGCTTCTTCTCTATGATTGGATTGAAAACCCAAAGGGACCACCACCGCACCAAGAAAGTTACCCATATAGTCTCTGATAATACCACCTCCTCCCGCCACTCCCAGATTTCCTTTAGCTACCCCATCAAAGTTAGCTTTGACCCATCCATTGGGAGGGTAGGACCACCAGGCATTAGCTCTAGGATGAGGGACATTGATATAAGTGGAACTAAAATACAAATTTCTGATGTTCTCCAGAGTCCCTTGGGAAGAGATCAAAGCAGGATTGTTATTGATCATAATGTTGAAATTATCCTCCAGCCCTCTGCAAATATGATTACCGACCACCTAAGGTTTAGAGTATTTCTCCAAAAATACTCTGTTATTTATTTCCTTCCAGATATGCCAACAAAAGAGAGGAAGAAGAAGTTTCCAAAATTCTTTCGCCATATTGTTCAAGAAGGGACAACTCCACTAAGTAAAAAAATCCTACCAAAGGAGAGGAAAAAGCCAACAAAGATTCCATTTTCTCAAAATGATCTCCCATACCGTACGGGAATAGGAGCAATGTGTTGGTTGTATTTCTAGTTTTGTAGTCTGCCTGCATTTTTTTGAAGTCCTAAGTCATATCCATGTTTAAAAGTTGAAATTCCATCTCCTATTGTTAAAATCTCTCTACAAATAATGATTTTCAAAGCCAAAAGTCAATAAAGAGTGCAAAAACCCTAAACCCTACGTCAAATTCCATGCATATCCAAGAAAAACCCTAGTTTGTTGAAATCCTTTCTAATTTGTTGTTATTTTTTTTGAGAAACCCGACCACTTAAGTCATGTGTCATATTTCATATCATTTCACTTAAGCCGCGAAGTCTCTTTATAATATGAGAATATTCCTTTTCTTATCGAGACTCAATGATTTCCTTTATGTCAGGTGATCTCTTTGAAAAATGAATATGCTTCCAATCTTTGTGAGATTGCACGCAACCAATCGATGTAGATCTTGATCCTGTGGTTAGAGAAGAATCTCTTTAAAAAATTAGAGTCAAAGAATTCTTTAGGTGACTTTGAGTCTACTCAGTCACGCTGTCTTGAAAGGTGATCAGATTTGCAAGTTGGGTTTAAAGGTTAAGTTTGAAATTTCATGTAGTCACGTTATCATGAAGATAAAAGTGAGTTAAGTCAAAAGATATAAGAATTAGCGATAGCCATTGATTTAAAGTCTAATCTTGTGGTGGTTGTGAAGTCTCCATGAAAACTCTTGAGTTAAGAAAATTATAAGCAAATTCAAGTTTGGTTAGTTGCGGTGTCTTGCAAAGAAACCAAGGTTAAGAAGATAGTTAAAAATTCTTTAGTCATGTGATATATTTTGAAATTCATGGTTAAGTTAAAGCTAAAGAGATTGAGTGAATACCATTAGATGAGAGAAAGATCCTGTGGCCAACATGAAATTGGGATGAAAATTTGTAGATAAGTGAAAGATAGAGAGATATCGCGACTTCCATCCAATTTAAAGAGAATCTAGTGGCTGGTATTAAATCAAGAAAGAAACCATGAGTTAGCAATTTCTTAAAGCGACAACGAGATTCAATGGGTCATGATGTCGCAATAAGAATCATGGTTTGAAGAAGAGTTAAGTTAAGTATAAGTATGTTTTCAGCGAGAAGATCTGAGCTGTGAAAAGGAAAAAATATTGTGGATGACGTGTAGTCGCTATAGAAAGTCAAAAGGTTAGTAAAGTTATAGAGATTCAGCAGTAATGATTTAGATTGAGACACGTGGCTAATATTTTGAAGATTTGAGTTAGTCGAAAAGTCTCAAAGAAAACCCAAGGTAAATATTTTCTTTCCACGACATGGAGACTGCTTGAGTCGTGAAGTCGCAAAGTAAACTACAGTCAAGTGAAAAGCAAAAGAGATTATGCGCGCTATGCCTATTTGAAACCCTTGGACTAGTGGACTAGCCAAATTAGTTGTACCTAATGTTTTCATTGATGTAGACTTGATTCTAGAATTGTCTAGTAGGTATGATACTATATCCAAGTCCATCAAGAAGGATGATGGCACTGTTTTGGTAACCCTAGACCGAGCTTCATTCATGAAATATTTTAATATTTACAACCCTTGTTCTACAGAGATCAATCTGAAAGCCCTAGCTGCCAAATATACCAAAGAGGCCCCTATTGTGGCTAAATTGATCCAAGCCCACACACCAAGGGGAACCAGAAATTAAATTTCCCCTATTCCAAGTGATCCATCTCCATACTTCTACAAAGACCTAGCTTTCTATATGAAGTATATATCTTATGCCCTATGAAAATTCTTAGGAGTAGACAATGGGAGAGAGAGGGTATCATCAGACATGTTGATGATAATCCTAGAATTGCAAAGTCCCTATGTGAGTACAGACTATGATTGCATACAGTTTCTAATTGATAAAATGCATCAAGGATTTCTTGATATCCAGAATAAGGTAGGAATCCCTAAGTTTGTACAATACTCTTTGTTGATGCACCTCATCATGTTTTACAATTTCCCTATTTTGGACTAGTCCAATTTATAACTTAGAAGATTCTACCATGGATAGAAGAACCCAGTGCAGTTATGGTTGAGATTATGAAATTACACCTTCAGGGAGCAAGAGTTTTGTGCTTTTGAGAATTTGGTAGTCTACCCATTGTTGAGCAATTTAGGAGTAGATATCACCAGACTGCCAGTAAAATTGCTATAATTATTGAGACCTTATCAATTTTTTGACAAGTGGAATGGTGATCATAACTAAGGTGAATTCTATTGTCACCAGAATTTTACATTAATCAGAGTGTATGGCTGTTCATAGCCACCACATATTTTTCCCTATAGAGTGCCACCAAGAATTGCAATAATGGAGTTTATGTGGTAGCTTATGTTGACAGATAGAGAGCACCTAACACCCCATAGGAAGGGAAATTTCACTCCTAGGAAATTCATTTCCTTAGATTTTACAATTGGGAAGAGGGCTTATGACCCTTTCAATGGGTGGTTAAGGAATTACAGGATGAATGTTTCCTTATACAGATATAATGATACTAAAGGATTCATTGAGAGTGCTGAAAAAATCTTGACACCTACCATTCCTATCACCAAGAGGCATCAACCCTGTGAAGAGGAAGATTTAATTAGAAATATTATTGAAGAGGATGTAATTGCATCAAGATTATCTAAGTACCATGATTTAATGGAGCTAGAGTAGCAATTGAAGAGAAAAGGGATCCTATTTGGTTGATTTTTCCCAGGCTTCCCTACTTGCAGAAATTAGAAAAGATGATTGAGAATCATATCTTGCTTAGAAATTAGATTGAGGATCAGATTGATGACAAGGACATAGGTCCCAACAATAAATCATCATCAGAGTATAGTAGTAACTATTCTATCCATATTCCACCACCCCAAGATAAGCCACCTCAAAATAAGGAGAATATTATCGATTTAACAGAAATACATGCGGCTGAAGTGGATGTAGAGCCCCCATAGAAGAAACAAAGAGTAGAAGTAGGGGAGCCATTTGTTGCAAAGACACACAAAAAGAAAAAAAAGATAGAATTGGTGCCCTATTCATAGGGACCAATGCATATGATCATCAACTAAGGAGGTTGATAAGAGATGGAAAGAAAAAGAGGGAGGATATTGATGACAATGTAGAAATTCCCCTTCTTCTATGCCAAAATGAAAGAGAATCACAACATGAGGATCTCCTTAAGAATTATGAGTTCATCAAAACTAAGGAGTTTAAGGACTTCTTAATATGGGATAAGTAATAACAAGTTGCAGCATAATTGAAGTCATAAGGAGGAGAGGCAATTACAAGTGAAGCATTACAATCCCTCCAAGCATATGAACCAGAGTCAAAAAGTTTGACTCCTGATGAAGCCAGGTAACTTGTAAAATCCAATGGGATGCTCCTAGTAGAAGGATGGGACTTATCCTTAGCATTTATTATAGATCAAATCAGGAGGTAGTATGATGTCAAGATTTCTATAGAAACATAGATAGGAGAGATGATAAAAGGGTGTGGATATGACTCTAAATCTCAAGCCCTTGCAATGTGGTCTCTTGCTCCAAAGAATCAAAAGCTATCACTGATCAATGTTCAGGAGAAGATGGAAGGAGACAAGATAATATGGTTAGTACATAATACAAGAGACCTAGAAATCTCTCAGGCATTAACACATTTTTCTCACGAATGAAGCAAAGGCAGAGCAAATGTCTACTAGATATATAAAATTATTTGATGAAACAAGATTTATTGCCAAGGATAGATAATTAGGTCTAATGAAGATAAATGCAATGGAAAAGATAATTGCAGACCTAACTCAAAAATTGCAAGAGATGCCTTAGGTTTCTCTTGTAGTACCAAAAGAAGGAACATATGTTGAGATTCAAATAGAGGATACAGAGTATGCTACAAAAAAAATAGAAAATGGGATTAGAGAGCATAATAATGTTGTTTTAGGAGCATTAATGGAAATTTCGCAACATAGAATAGATTTTTTAAAAGTTAAAGTGGATATAGTTTATGGTGCCTATGGTAAATTTCTAGGCCTACAATTTGAAGTTAATAATTTTGTATCAATTTTGAACCCATATTATGCAACATGGTTAGTGAGAACTTGGTTATTTGAGAGGTTGGCATCCTTGTAATGACCAAGATCAAATTTACCAGAGACAGTAACCCAAGTAGGAGAAGAGATAAAAAAAATTGAAGTAACATTGTCCTTTTTCAAAGGCAAGGCTAATCAAATTGAGGCAAGAATAAATATGGGCCTGACTACAATAGATTTGTGCCATCAATTAAATCAAAAGATAATCAAATTAAGCCACTAGGGGTATGGAGCTTAGAATTTGATACTGTATTACCTAGTAAAGAGGTATATGTTTCTAACAAAGGAGAATTAGATATGGAAAGATATAATAAGATCTTAGATGAAGCCTTTAAGGTAGAAACAAATTTCAATAAATTCATTACAGATGTCAAGAGCATCACGGATGCAAGGTGGGAAAGGAAAAAGACACAACTAGAGAGTATTCAGAGCTTTGAATGACCAAAAGAGGATGATGTCACAGCATGGGATGTCTTAACAAAGCCCAAGAAGAAAAATCCTACCACTATTGACATGGATATTATTGATGAAGAATAGAAGAACACCTAGCACCTGCTCTTTGAGCACATGAAGGTTAGTCATATTGAAGACTAGTGTAAATTAGCCTGTAATGGAGGTCACTAGGTCTCACTACAAATATCAGAGGCTATCCTGAACATGTACACTCAAAGGTGTAAGTGATCACAAGAAGAAAAGATCCAAATCAGATTTCATTCTTCATTTTTGTCCATCCACTACTTGGTCTTTTCTTGTCTTTTGTCCTTTTCTATGTTTTTAGGGTTAGGTCTTAAAACCATCTAAAGCTTGTTGCATCCTTACTTCATAAGGATTAAAAGGTGGTTTTATCCTATATATAGAGCATATTTTAACTTTTTGAAACATGATGGAATACAATTACAAGGAAGACTACTACAATTTTGTGTGAGCCTCTATACTATTTGGTATGTTGAATGTATTTTGAAGTAGTTAGACATTAATAAAATACATTGCAATCTCTATTTTATATCTTTTGTTGTCTCTTTTATCTTTGTTCAAGCTTTTATATGTTTATTTGTAAGGCATTTAAATATATCAGCTGCAAGGTAGTTGTGTAGTCATTTGTGAGGTTCTTCAAGGAAGGAGTAATTCTTTCAAATGATCCCAGGAAGCTGAATATTGATATTAAGATCTGATAAACAAAGTTGTAAGAGTGAGTGGATAGTCTATAAGGCATTCTATCTAGGTTGCATGTATTTTCATTAGTCACCTAATTGTTTATTTGCATTCAAGATTGACTCTGTTGACCATAGGATCTGGCACTGGTTTATGGTTTTACTAGTAATTGTTTATCATTCAATATTTAAGAACAATCAATCAATTACACTACATTCATAAGAAAGCATAAATTTACAATTAATTGTATTCACAAAGTATACAATTCAGTTTGCTGATTCCTTCAAGAGAGAATCAAATAGGTTAACCCTCCTAAGTTTAGAGAATTATAAAAGGAAGAAGGATGAGAATCCTTAACACATTACTATTTTTTGTTTTCAAGATAATTTTTTGGCTTATTAAGCTCTGTATTAGGTTAATCATAGTCATTTGCATAGTTTTCTATTTGTTGATATAGTAAAAGGCATTCAACAAACTAGTAAAGAGACCTAATCCACTATAACTAATACTGAAAGTCAGTAATCATTTAAAGGCAATTTATGCCTAAGTATGTGGATCTAAAAAAAAAGGAGGATCTTATCCAATCCTCATCAATTAGGATTTTCTTGCATGTAATACATTGGAAATATACAAGAGAAAGCATTCATACTGATTTAAAAATATTCTTGCAAGAAAAATTCCTAACAAATTGGCTACTGTGCTAGGGAATGAAAAGTACTATTCCATAATATCTAGTTAAAGGTTAATTTATATATACCACAGTTGAGTTTTCTAGTGTAGGTCATTTTTATAGTACTCATATTTCCCAAACTTGTGTTGGGTGGTGAATCTAAAAGAAAATCTTTGTAATCAGTACAAACGTGAAACATTTATACAAATATGAATACTAGGTCAAGAATGAGAGATAATCCTGAAGTTGAGTTAGACAGTGGGATCCCAACTACTTCAAGAACTAAGATGTCTTGGAGAGAGATGAAGAACCAAGAAAAAATTAATGACTCTTCTCTAAGAAATGAAGAAAACAACACTAGAAGGAAGGATAAAAATCAGTCCAGTCATGAGGGGAACACCTTAGAGTATGAAGAAGCCCTAGACCTTGGACTAAAGAAATATGTAGTTACTACTACCTCTAGTGAAAGAGAAGTAACTAACACAATTATCTTAGATTCTGAAGTTCCTTTTGATGAGCTTGCTGAAGAGGAGAGACTCCTCATGAGGCACTTAGCCCTTGCTCAACAAAAAAAGAGGGAAAAGATCTTAAAAAGAGAAAACATGAGCAAAATGATGTTGATAAATTTAGAAGAAGATATTTAAGACATCAAGATTCAAAAAATGTTGAGAGGTCTCGCAGAGACCAAGGGACTCCAAAAAACCACAAAGGTTTAGGTCCTCAAAATTTTAGAGATAAAGGAAAAAAGAAAGTTACTGAAAATGAAGTTGAGGAACCAAAAACTCATAAAGTCCTGACTGAACAAATATCTAAGCTATACATTGACCTTGAAAGATCGAGAAGGGAGAAATAAACTACAAAAAAGATGCTGGAGAAAGCAGAAGCTGAAGCTTCTACCTTGGAGATGAAGAAAAGGATTGACTTTTTACAATCATCTAAATATTCTTATCCTGGTTGTGAAAAAACTACATCTTCAAAAGCTAAAGTTACTACTTTCCAGGAGGATGAAAAATTTCAAAGGAGGCCATTGCACCCAGAAAGGTACAATAAATTCACTTTTATTGGCATTCCTGGTTATCCTTATGCAGTTCCTATTGATATTGGAGAAAAAATCCCTAAGTTTCCAGGAAACAATGTCATTTCTTGTGAAGTTCATTTAAGAAAATTCATAGATATTATAGATGATTTAAATATTAATCATGAGGATGTCCTTATGAAGTTATTTTTTCAATCCCTAGTAGAAGATGCGAGGGAGTGCTTTAGAGGATTTTCAAATGGTTCAGTTGCATCTATGAATGAACTAATAGATTTTTTCAAAGACCAGTATGGTGACAAGACCAATGAAGGTTTCTTGCTAAATGAATTCAATAAAATAAAAAAGAATTTCAATGAGGAGGTTACTGAATTTAATACAAGATTTCAGAGATCTATGTATAAGCTCTTTCAAAAGATTAAAATAGATGAAAATGTATGTTTGGCTACATACCTAAATGCTTTTGATTCAAAAATGGGTTATGCACTTAGAGATAAAAATCCTAGAAGTCTTACAGATGCATATAAAATAGTAGTAAACATAGAGATGAACAAAAGGGTATAAGGGAAAATGGGCAGAAGAGATGATGCTTGTTTTAGTAGAAGCAAAGAACCTGAATATAAAGAGTAAAAGGCTCCACAAAATGCCAGACCATCCTATAAAAATAACTATAACCAACAAAATAGGATGCAAAATTATCCTTATGGTACTCAGTTCAAGGATGGAAAGCCTATTTCTCTACCTAGAAAAGATAAACCAGAAAATAGGACCCCTGACCCATTACATAAAAATATTGTGAATATGTGTAGTGACACTTACTAGTGTGAGGTTTGTCAAGCCTCTCAAAAACCTGATTTTTGTATTGTACCCTTAGAAATCATTGCTAATTAAGAGCAATAATGTAAAGAAGATGAGCTATGTGATCACAAAAGATGTGATATGACAAATGCATATGCATGCTCTGATGTAGATTTAGAAGAAGAAACTAAGAACCATGACATGTATGGTTCACAAGGAAGAATAGAGGTATATCACAAACAAGTCCTATCTAATAGTAATGAAGAGGAAGTTGATGATATAAGATGTTATGCATAGAATAGTCAAGGCTCTACTACCATAAGGGAACCCTCTGAGGAAGAAAAGGCTAGAATCACTTTTGATCTAGTGAACAAAGCAAGAAATAACTACCACCTAATAAATAGAGTTGTGGGTAATGTTGGTAGTCAGCCAAAAGGCATCTTCATTGAAGAAAATAAGACAGATTCCGAGTATGTACCAAAAATAGATGGACCTGGGGAAAATGTAAACAAACCTAAGGTCAAAATTGTAAACAAAGCTACTGATCCAAAAGATGTACATGTAGAAAAATCTAAAGTGTCAGATGCAAGTATTTCTTCTCCCAAGGTTGAAAATAAGAAATCCAAGAAGGAAGAACCAACTCTAAACATTCAAATAGAGGAGAATAATATTATTATAGAAAAACCTAAAACCTATGATGTGAAATATACTCCGGTGGATATGGGCCAGTGTTTATCTCAGATGACTATCAAGGTCCCATTCTTAGAAATGATGAGGATAAAAGAACACAAAGAAAAATTCCTTTCAATGTTAAACAATGTATCACCAGTAAAACCTCAAAAAATATATTATGTTGAAAAGAAATCTAACAGTAAGGGAAAGGAGCCTAAGGGGATGAATTTTGAGATCCCTTAGATCTACCTAAACACAAATACTTCTTCATGGGTTGTTGATCCCTTCTTCCTAACATTGGTAATAAATGGAAAGATGCTCAAAAATTGCATGATATATTCAGGAGCATCTAATATAGTCATGCCTCTAGAAATTATGAGATCCATGGGATTGCAAGTAGATACTCCTCATGGGAGGTGTCAAGCAATGGATTAAAGAGAAATCCCTATTGTTGGAACCATTAAGGCCTTACCTTACAAATTAGCTATATGCCCTGATACAGTATTGACTATGAGTGTACTAGTGGTTGATATCCCACCACATTATGGTATGTTGTTGTCCAGAAAATGGAATGCTTCAATGGGAGGAAATATTTAGTGTGATTTGTCCTATGCCACTTTCAATATTGCTGGGAACAATATAAAGGTATCCAGAGAAGGTAGAACACCTCATATGATAGAGTTTCATGAGGATAATAATATTAATTACTGTGTTGATATTGATATAGAGAATTTCAGAATCAAAAGGAGTGCTCACCAATGTAAAAATATTGATCCTTTAGTGAAGGAGTTAATTACATAGAATGATGGTTTATGGAAAAAGTATTTTGATGGATCCTGTTCAAAAGAAGGACCAGGAGCTAGAGTTTTACTTATTTCTCCATCAGGTACTACATTCAAATATTACTTCATATTATCATTTTAGTGTACAAACAATACAACAGAATATGAAGCTTTGTTTTTAGGGCTAGACATTGCTGATAAACATGGTATTAAATGTCTGAAAGTTTATGGTGACTCAGAGTTAGTAGTAGCCCAAGTTAGGTCCAAATATGATGTGAAGAATGATAGACTGAAGATGTATAAAGATGCTATTTGGGACCAAATTGAATTTTTTTATGCCTTCAATATAAAATGGATAGAAAGGTCTAAAAACATTATGGAAGATTTATTAGCTAATGTTACTTTGAAAAATGATGATTTGACCTTAAATGGGGTATCAATGGCTGAGGTTAAGACAAGACCAGTTGTCCCTGATGACATGTAACTAATTGAATGTTTAAAGATGTTAAGTTGATGATCATGCAAGGCATTAAAACAGTTAATGTATTGTATTGTCATTGATGTCAACTTAATATAATCTGTATGGTCATGGAAATACTGCCAAAGACTTCAAAGAACCAATGAATCAAAGGCTATGCTATCAGTAATGCATATAAGTCAAGTATTCATTAAGTGACTATATACACCGACAGAGTGCACGCCGGCAGACAGAGTAAAAGAGAAAAATTCATAGTGTTACCTGATGAGCTAATGCACAACATTACCGATGAGCAAAGTCACAGTGTTGCCAGATGAGCAAAGCACATAGTAACCCGATGGAAAGAATTACAGTGTTGCCCAACAGAAAAGACAAGGGTGGAGATCCCAATGACAAGTGAAGTCACACCGATGGAATAGTCACTTATCATTGATGACTAACTAGAGTGTTGATCGACAGAACGGAGAGTTCAGAAAATGACAAAGTGCTTAGCTATCAAGAAGATAAAGATAGACTTAACAGATACTTATCATTGTTTTAATTATCCAAATAAATCCAGAGATAAGTAATTGATTTAAAGCTGATTTTTCTAGTTGGAAAGAAGATCTCTTTGAGATAAACCAATCATTTTATTTAAATCTAATTGGAGAGAATTGTGGATAATGCCAAGAATCAAGAAAACCAAGAAAAGGTAAATCATGTCTATAAAGAGACAAACCCAATTCATTACAAATTGTGTGGAGTGAAAAAGAGAAGAGGAAATATGCTCAAGAAAATATGAAGGAGAAGAAAGTCGTCATTTAGTCCTGATTAATCAAGCTAAGGAAAGAGAAAGATTCTCCAGACACTGACAAACAATGAGACAACATGACAAAGAAGAACAGTGTGGAGCAAAGGTATAGAATTGATTATATTGATCAGAGAGGTAATGCACTTGAAATAGATCTAAAAATCTACAATCAAGTTGTATGTATGAACATATCATTAATATTTTAGTTTAACCATTGAAGCATCAAGTCTCTTAACCAAGCAGGACTTAAAATTCTTCTACAATTGAGATGCATCCCAAGGAGCATCAAAAATTTTGATCATGAAAGTAGCATTGCATATGCCTGATACCTATTGATAGGCCAAGTGAGTGATTGATCAAGGATGGTAGCATTAGATTCTAGATACTAGGTGACAAACTATCTTTTAAATCCTCTAACAAGGTCACACCTAATAGTATGTTTGTAACCTTTAACAGGGTTGTCTCCTAACATAGCTCACTTCAGAAGAGTGAACATTTGGGGTACCGGTCCTAGTGTTTTTTTCCTTTAACAAGGTTTCCATGTTAAAAATCTATGTGTTATGTGTGTGATGAAAATGTGTCACACTTCTATGAATCTTTCCATCCAAGGTTGCTCAAGAATGAGGCCTCAAATATCGACTCATAGCTCTCTAGTCATGGAGTGCAAAGGTGTGTAATGGAGGCCCTCAGATTGACCTACTTAGTGCCTATGCAAGTACACCACGAAACAAGAGATTCAATGCATGAAAAATGAGATCTACTCTATATGATTGCAATGCATAAAAGGAAATTAATCTAAATGATAACAATGCAAGATTAATCTATGAAAGGAAATACAAATGCAAGTTTAATCTATGAAAATAAACATGAATCTAATCTACATGAATAGCCATGAATGCAAGAAGAAGAAGACAAGAAGAGAGAAGTTGCAATATCCAAGCTTGAGTGCTCAAATCCTCCTCCAAAATTGCTCTCCAAACCTGCAGTATAACAATACTATGAAAACCTAATATGAAAATGATAAGGAGAGGTCTCCTTTTAAAAAAAAGTGAACGGTTGAGATTAAGAGGCAAAAATCAAAGGCTATGATTAAGAGGTAAAAACCCACCACTTAGGAGGATGTGATGAAAAAGAGATTTTATTTAATTTTTATTTAATTTATTGCCTTTTTTAACAAATAAAGTGCTTTAAGTGGGGATTTTTATTTATTTAATTAAAAGAGGGGTTTTCTTTATAATTAAATAAATTAGAAGAAAATTATTTAATTAAATGGGAGGAATTTAATTTAATTAAATAAGATGAATTTTATTTAATTAAAAGGGAGAAATTTACTTTAATTAAATAAGATAAATTTTATTCAATTAAAAGGAAGATTAAATATTTTAATTAAATAAGATAAATTTTATTTAATTAAAAAGAAAATTAAATCTTTTAATTAGATAAAAATGATCAAACCTTAGGAAATAATTGATATAATTGAATAATTGAATTAATTACAATTTGATCAAGGAAATTGATTTAAATTGAAAATGTTACAAAGCATTGATTCAAAAATTTGATAAATTGAGAAAATGATAAATGGGGCCCATAGTCTAGGTGACCATTTTAGGGTGCATACATTTGCCCCTCTTTGACTAATGTGTAATCGTTCTAGGAAAACATGTAGTCAAAGAATGCAGTTGAAGTGTGAGATCATTTTGGGATCACAAAAGAACACATACGTGTGATCATTTTGGGAACACATCAGGACAAAATTAAGCCGATTGAAAAAGAGACAAGGTCAACACTCTTGTATATAATTAATTAACATGTCAAGGTTGATATGATTGATAAATCTGAATCAAAGATTGAAGTTTGATAGGTACTACCCTCTCGTGATCGAAATCAAAATGAGATAGAGGAGAAACAACAAATTGATAAATTTTGATCAAATTGAACTAAAGATAAGGTTCTTGATGTAAGATGAAAGATATAAGGATCACAAAACCAAGGTAGATCATTAAGCACCAAATATTATGCCCCAAGATTGAATTAGAAGAAAAGAAGTGGGGTGAAAGCGAATGGAAGATAGAATTTTGGAAGAAGTGGAAAGAAATGGAGAGAAGAAAGAGAATTTTCCTCAAGAAAGAGAATGCCCCAAAATCAATCAACTGTTTAAGATAGAAAATTTTGACTGAGATCATGAAAGAAGATAAGGAAATGAAGATCAGAATGTGATCATAGTTGATTAAAAGTCCACAAGAAAGATGAAGGAAAAACCCTCTCAAACTCATAATGCAGCCTAAAAATGCAAATTAACATGAGGTCTAACAATGCAAGCTACTTGAAAATACAAAGGTGTACTTGCAATAGAGAAACTGTAACATAGGATTTTGTGTTCATCATTCATAAGAGAATGTTAAGGAACTTATTTTTATCATTGGGCCATTATTAACGGACATCAAAAAATCACACAGTCATCACTAGTCACAAGCGCAACTATGAAGATATGAATGTGATTTGTATCAGAAACATCACACAACCATCACTAGTCACGAGTGCAACTATGAAGATATGAATGTGATGTATATCAGATTGGAATGTGGAAAGATTCTAACATAAGCATAAAAGACATAAAGGTGAAGATGACTGTGATGTTAGCTTACCCAATTTAATATAGCAAAACCACGCTCGCATCAAGGCATAGAGGCCAAGATGACCAGTAGAACAGTTGTGCAAAAATAGTGAAGCATAAAGCAAGAAGAAAATAAAAACATGTCCATGCCCCAAGTCCTCTAGCTATGCATCACGGAGAGACTTATTAGACAAGGACACTTAAAAAAAATCAATAACAGTCAGCACACAAAGAAAATATCATGACATAGCTCAACCATTAAGTTTTGTGTTTAAAAGTTTAAGTGTGGTAACTGAAACTGAGTTCCGAGGATAATGATTGAATTCTTGCAAGCAGGTAAGACCACATGACAAAATGGGGTAAGACCAAACCGATAAGTGTTGAAAAACACTCGATGTCAAGGGTTGTATTGAAAAATACAATTGAGGTGGTGTTGAAAAACACCATTTGTGAGGCGTCCTAAAGACAAACACACCCAAGGGACCAAAGCTAACACAGTTATGCCCCCTAGAAAAAGACAAAGACCAATTCCAGACCAAGGCAACAAGGACAAGGCATGATGGAGAGAGGCTAAGTGTTGCGGACACACATTAAGAAAAAAGGGGGGCAAAGGCCTCAAATAGCGCCCATTTCCAGGTTTTCACCACTTGTATTTTATTACAATTTTTTCTCTTTCATTTTTTTCTATTTTTTCTTCTTTTTTTTCATGACTTTTTATAATTTTTTGAAATTTTTTTGCTACCAAGGCGCCTGTTTCCAGGTTTTCACCAAGGCACTTTTTCTATTTTTTTTGAATTTTTTGAATTTTTTGTATTTTTGAAATATATAATTTTTTTGAAGATACATCAAAGCGCCTATTGCTAGGTTTTCACTAAGATGATCATTTTTTCAGGACATTTTCCAATTTTTAAAATTTTTTGACAATATATAATTTTTTTGGATTTTTTCAGGATCAATAAATATGTACAAAAGGATGCCCCTAGACAGAATGGGCATCATGGATAGAACTTCTTCAGGTGCAAAACATTGATAGGATCAGGGAGTTATTCTCCCTTTTCTGTAGATAGTAAATAAGAACCTGTCCCAAAAGTTGTTGTAATAATATAAGGTCCAAGCCAATTAGGTTCAAATTTACCCTTTTGATCTCTATGCTGTTGATTCTTAGGATTTTCACGTAAGACAAGATCTCCCACTTGGAATTCTCTAGGGAGGACCTTTTTGTTGAAGACTTTGGACATGCAATTTTGATAGACACTCATATGGTCAAATGATTCTTGACATTTTTCATCTAGAAGTTCTAACTCTTGAAGTCTCATGGCACAGTAGTCTTCATCTGTAACTAGACCATGGAGAGAAACTCTAAGTGAAGGAATCTCAACCTCCAAAGGTAACACTGCTTCAGCAACATATGCAAGGGAAAAAAGAGTAGCCCTAGTAGGAGTACAAATGCTTGTTCTATAGGCCCACAAAGGCAGATTTATCTGTAAATGCCAATCTCTACCATTTTTACACACTGTTCTATGTAAAATTTTAAGAATGGCCTTGTTTGATGCCTCTGCTTGACCATTTCCTTAAGTAAATGGAGGACCAATGTTGTTTAATCTTGAATTTTTTGTAGAGTTGTTTAAGGTCCTTATTTTTAAACTGGCCTCCATTTTTAGTAATAATCTTGGAAGACACTCCATATTGACAGATGATATGGTTCAGAATGAATAAAGAAACTATCTTGCCTGAGGCAATAGAAAGTGGGACAACTTCTACCCATTTATTGAAATAATCAGTAGCAGTAATGATAAATTTGTGTCCACCTGATGAGTTGGGATGAATCTGACCAACAAGGTCAAAGGCCCATTGTTGAAATGGCCAATGAGACATAGAAGGAATGAGCTCTCTAGCTAGAGCATGTATCAGGTTACCATGTTTTTGAAATTTTTCACAAGACTTTGTAAAAGCTACTGCATCAATCTGCATTGTGGGCCAATAGTGCCTCTCCCTAAGCAACCTTCAAGCCATGGAAAGACCATTGGAGTGTCCCCCATAGATTACCTTGTGAATGTCAACTGGCGCTTGATCAAATTATTCCTTTTCTAAGAATCTATGAAGTGTCCCATCTAGACCCCTCCTATACAGATCATCAACGATAAGGGAATGGAGAGAGGCATTTCGGGTAAGGTTTTTGCGTTCAAATCGGTTAAAGATTTCAGGTATAATTCCAAAACAAAGATATGAGTAAATGGCACCATAATGGGATGATTCATGACCAACAAGGGTACAAATGATATAGCTTTCTTGGGAGTCAAAGATGGGGTGATGTAGCTCTTCCACCAAGAATTCAAATCTTGATTCATGTTGCTCTAACTGAAGGAGTGAAGCAAGTGTAGCCATAACATCAGCTACTTTGTTTTCTGCTCTAGGGATTTTCTGAAATGTGACAAATGTGAAATATCTCTTTAAGAAATCAACCATTTTCTAGTAAGGTACCATTTTCTCATGTTTTGTTTGATATTCATCATTTACTTGGTTGATTATCAGCTTTGAATCCCCATAGATGTGTAACTCTGTAATTCTCCATTCTATGGCTATCTTAAGTCCATTTGTTAAAGCTTCATACTTAGCAATGTTGTTTGTACATGGGAACAATAATTTTTAAGACTTAGGAATTGTGTACCCATGAGGAGAAACAAACAACACACCAGCTCATGAACCATTTTGCATAAAAGATCCATCAAAGAACATCTTCCAAGTTATTTCAGTCATATACATAAGATGTTCATTTGGGAAGTCAACTTGAATAGGTACATCATCTTCTAATGGGAAATCAGCCAACTGATCGGCTATAGCTTGTCCTTTGATTGTTTTTCTCTCAATGTACTCTATGTCAAATTCTGAACGTATCATCATCAATTTAGCAAGTCTACCTATGAGAGCAGCCTTACTAAGCAAATATTTGAGTGGATCTATCTTTGCTATGAGGTGTATAGTGTGCGCAAGCATGTAATGTCACAAATTTTGGGAAGCAAACACAAAAAAAAGGAAAGCCTTTTCAATGCTAGTGTAATTAACCTAATAGGAAACAAGAGTATGGCTGATGTAGTATATTGCTCTTTCTTTCCCATTTTAATCAAGTTGAGCCAGTAATGCCCCCAAGGAAGATTCTGTCACTGAAATGTATAAAATAAATGGTTTCCCTGGGATAGGAGGCATTAAAATGGGAGGATTTTCCAAGTACTTCTTAATTTGATCTATGCTCTTTTGACAATCCTCATTACAAATACATTTGACTCCCTTATGTAAGTTCTTATTGAAAGGTTCAGCTCTATCTGCTAGTTGTGAAATGAATCTCCTTATAGATTGAAGATTTTCCTGAAGACTCTTCATTTGACTAATATTTTTAGGAGGTGGCATATCAATGATTACTTGGACTTTTTCAAGGTCAACCTCTATTCCTTTTGCTAAAATGATGAATCCAAGTAGTTTTCTAGAGGTTACTCCAAATGCTCACTTTTTAGGATTTAGCCTTAGTTGAGATTGTTCCATGCGATCGAGAATTACTTCCAAATCATCTAAGTGTGTATCTCTTTGTTTCAATTTAGCCAAGGTGTCATCTACATAATATTCCATGTTCTTATGCATCATGTCATGCAAAATAGTTGTCATAGCTCTTTGATAGGTAGCTCCTGCATTTTTTAATCCAAAAGGCATAACATTCCAACAATAGGTTCCCCATGCACAAGTGAATGTAGTATTTTCTTGACCTTCAGTAGCTATCTTAATTTGATTGTATCCAGGAAAACCATCCATCAAAGAAAAAATCTCATAACCCACAGTCATATCCACTATCATGTCTATATTGAGGAGTGGAAAGTCATCCTTTGGGCATGGTCTATTGAGATCTCTAAAATCTATGCAAACTCGAATGGATTTGTCATGTTTGGAAACTGGTACAATGTTTGATATCCATTCAACATAGGAAATAGCTCTTATAAATTTTGTACCAAGGAGTTTATCTAATTCTACTTTGACTAGAAGAGCTATGTGAGGATTCATCTTTCTCAATTTTTGTTTAACTGGTTTGATATTTGGAGCTATGGACAAGTGATGGATAATAAGATTGATGTCTAATCCTGGCATATCTGAATAAGTCCATGCAAAATTGATTTTCTTGCTCTGTAAGAACTTAGTGTAAGCTTCCTTTTCTGTTGGTGACAAGGACTCAGCCAGGTGCACTATTTGTGGAGCCTCATCTATACCCAAATTTACTACTTGTGTTGGCTCAATAAGTACTGAAGATCAATCCTAAAAATAACTAGGGAGATGATCAAGTACCTCATCCTTAGGTGCCTCAGAGAGGTTTTTACCCTTGGATATGTCATTTATTTTTACTTTTTTTTGGTTCTGACACTGCCACACAATGGTTTTCGCCATCAGAATACCTATTCTCTTTATTTTCTATTCTCTTTATCTTGTGACTAAGGTACTTGATGTCTGGCTTCATCATACTAGTAGCAGGTTCACTGGTGGAAGAGACTATGGGTTCAATGGAATTTAGGTAACAAGCTATCTCATAATCATTTTGAAATGTTAAAAGCTCAGGTTCCTGATATCGTTGGGACCAATCAATAAGGTCAGGATGAACTAGAGGTAAATCAACGAATGGTTCAAGGCTATAAATATGGATGATGTTATCGCTCGTGACTGAAGAGTCAGAGTCCCTCAACTATTCCTGTAAGCTACCCAAATCAGGGTTTGTCCTAACAAGTGAAGAATCATCCACCAAGGCAACATGTGGGTTCAAAACCTCTAATCCTACACGTGACTCGTTAGCTACCTCAGGTGAAGAACTAAAAGTGTGAATAACATCAATATCTCTATCCACTGTTGAAGGCTCTGAAAAAGAGTCCCACTCATACTCATTGGAACTGGTATCTAAACTATGACTAGGATGCTTGCACCATGAAGGCTTCGGACATCGAGATGTTGAAGGTCCAACTTCATCAAAAGTAGTACTTTCTCTTTCCATTAAACAAACAAGATTCTTGCGTTGAAATTCTCTCAAAGGATCTTCTATATCTGATTCTTGTTCTAAAGTTGCAACTGAAGCATGGGTGACTGAAATATTTGAATCTCCTCAAAGGAGATTAGTGGAAGGGACCGAATCTTCACACATATCTTGCTGATTTTTTGAATTAGGTTCATACTCTGGTTCATCATCACTATCCAACTTTTCAAATAGAGGATTGGCATGCTTGTTGCAATTTTCAAATCCTAGGCCAACTGGTTTCTTAGAATTGTGTCCAAATTTAGCATGGTCAAGAGGTTCGGACCTAGCATCCAAATTGTGATTAAGAGGGCCATAACTAGGATAGATGATATTCTTAACAAAATTATATCCCCTTCCATAAGTCTTAGGAGAGGGAGAGAAGTTCTCATTGTGCTTATACTTTTCCTTTCTATAGATCTAATCTCTAACCAAATGTTTCTTCTTTCTCATTTTGAATAGGCACTAATGATTCTACAAATTTTCCAAATAATGTCATAGATGAAGAGGAAGGCTTCATCTCTTTTGAAGGTTTACCATAAGACTGAGGTGAAACTGGAAATTTTTTGAGGGAGTTGAGTTGATACCCCCCCATACCAAGGTCTATCAGTTTAAACTCGTCTTTACATTTTGCTAAAGTAGCATCAAAATATTCTGCTTCTCTATTGAGGGGAAAATGATCCCCTACTAAAATTGAATTAATAGATAAAGTGTTATCCCCAGGTATACAAATCTCTATTCCATTGTAGGGGAACTTAACTCATTGGTGGTAGGTAGACAACGCCGCTTTCATATCATGAATCCACGGCTACCAAGTAAGATATTATATGCAAGGGGTCCAGCATCAACTATTTGAAACAAAATATCCTTTTGAACAGGGCCAATCCTAACAAGAAGGATGACCAACCCCTTGGAACTGCTTTCTGCCTCATCATAGGCTTTGATAGTAATTATTTTTTTGGTATCTATAACTTCTTTAGAATAACTCAATTCTTTCAAAAGAATAAAAGAAAAAATATTAATTCCAGCACCCCCATCTATCAACACACACCTAACACGGGTTCTATGGATCATGACCTCAATATGAAGGGAAACATTGTGTAGATGGATCAAAGCTTTATCATCATCTTCTAAAAATGTAAGGTAATGAGGGGTAGCAATGTGATTAACCATATTCTAGAATTGATCAATATCTAAGTTGTTGGGGACATTTTCCATACGCAAAGAATCCTCAAGGATTTTTTTATGTCTTGGAGACAACTCTAAAAGCTCAAATATCAAAATATCAGTGGGCATTCTCTGTAACTTATCAACAAGATTGTAGATCGATTTAGGATTAACAACTAGTTTCAAGGTGACAGGCTTAGACGCCACTTTCTTAGGTTTACTGGATTGACTTGAATTTGGTCCTCTAATGAAAATGGGACCTTGGCTTCATGTAAAAACATTAAGGACTTGAGATGACCTTCTATAGTTGGGACCGCTTAGCACCACAATAGGTTCTCTATCAAGAATAGGAGAAGAAGCTTCATCTGAATCATAACCATAAGGATCTCTTCCACTCATCATATTAACATTTTCTTCCACAAATTCAAGCATGTTGATGGTATTCTCTGCATCTGTATAAGTATAGTTTATCTCATCTTTTCCATTATTAACTTTAGAGGTTTCCCCCTTTTCATATTTGGGCAAAGGTTCCTTGAATGCCTTATGATCAACATTGGTGTTCAATCCATCTACATAATTTGGTTACTCTCAATGAGATTTTAAATGATGTGCCTGAGTTTGTAGAAATGTTCAATGTCATGTCCAATACCATTATGGAATATGCAATAGGATTTATCCTTCCACTAAGGTGGTTTAATTGTAGGTATTTGAAAATTTGCTACATCCTAAGGTTGTATAAGATTGCTATCAACAAGTTTTTTGAAAATCTCGCCATATGTTTCACAAAGTTTTGCAAATTGACGCTTTTCTCTTATAGGATTACCTTGGTAACTTGGCTTACTTTCTTGTTGATTGGATGTATTGAGCTTTGTATCTTGAACAGTACTAGATAAGTGGAGCACATGTTGATCTTTATGTTGGTAGGAATCCACAACCCCATCATTAACCACTTGTTTGTTCTTATTCCAATATTGGTTCTTCCCTTTATCCTTGTTAAAGGCATTGTATTTTTGACCATTGTTATTATTTCCATGTTTATTCAAAATACCTTGTTCTCTTAAAACATCCTCAATTCTACATGCAGTCTCAACCATGGTGTCAAAGGAATCAAAAACCATTTTCTTAACTTCATACCGCATTTCAGGGACCAAATTACTAACAAGAATATCAATCTTTTCATTATCAGGAATAATTCTAGAATAGCAAGAGAATTTTTGTCTCAAAATTTGCAAGAAAGTAACAAAGGATTCTCCTTGATTCTTCTTTAAGCTACATAAGTCCAACAAAGTGATAGATCTTGAAACATTGTATGCAAAGTGTTGAACAAATCTTTGAACAATCTCTTTGAAAGTATTAACAGGAGGAAATATCTTAGTAAACCATTCCATTTCTTTCCCTTTAAGACTTCGTGGGAATAAACTCATGAGGTAAGAATCATCTTTATGGAATTCAAAGCTAGTGGTATAAAACTATCACACATGATCATGTGGATCTCCACTTCCATCATATTTCTCATATTGAGTAATTTCAACCTTTCTAGGAAATTCTTTATGTCAACACTCTTATCAAAAGGATTAGGACAAATTGATTCCAATGAGAAAGAGTTCTTAGGTGAAGATATTTGGGCTACTTGTCTTTTCAATTCATCCAGTTGTTCTTCTTGGGATGGACCTTTCCTCTTGATCCTTCTATCCACATCAAAATTGTAAGGGACTCTAGCACCATTGTTGATTAGATTCTCTAGGAGCTTATCCTAGTTTTTCTCTACATACCTCTCCAAATACTTTTGAAAGAATGGCTCTTGTTGCATGTGCATAAAATCTTGGGAGGTGTGGTCAAATCTTGAGTTACTACCTCCATATTGTGAACCATAATGAGCACATTGTAAAGATGGCTTTGATCTCCTAGGAGGAGTTTGTCTCCTATGATGATCATGTCTAGAAACTCTTCTTCCTCTAGGACTAGGAGATCATGATGGTGATCTTGAATGTCTCCTACTTCTTGAATTCCTAGGAGGAGTGGATGGAGGAGAACTATTTCCACCACTAATAGGCATATGATTGAATGGACCATGAAGTTATAGAGCCAAAAGCCTATCTCTTTCCTCTTGAAGGGCTTGCCTTTCCATTTCAACTAAAGCTTGTTTCTCCAACTCTAGATGTTTAATTTGTTCTTGCTTATGAATTTGTTCATCTTGCAATACCTTCTTTTCATGCTCAATCCTCTTGAGTCTGTCACTCATGTAATTGGTAGATGTTTTAAGAGGTGAGCTTGGTCTTGAATGTTGAAACAAGTTATTGGTATAAGTTGCATTGATGTGAGAATCATGAAGTTCATCTCCTTGTTTCTCATGTTGTGATAACTCATCATCATAAACATGTCTCTTACCTTTCTCTCTCTCATCCCTTTGATGTGCATCCAAAAATCTTGTTGAAATAAGGGGTGAAGTTGGTCTACTATTATGAGAGGAGCCACTGAATGAAATAGCATGTCCACTCCTAGCAAACAAATCATCATAACATTTATCCATGGCTTCCCTCTCCCTCTGAGTCATTATGTAACTTATATCCATAGAAGAGTGAGAAGATGCTAAGGGAATACTTAACTAACTAAGGTGACTCTTGGAATCAAACCATAGTTTCGAAGTACTCCTAGGCGATTGATCAAATATGGGTGCTTTTTCCTTAAGTATTTGGCAAGTTTGTACTAATGGTAATTGGTTAAAAACCACTTGAGGTCATTTTCGTTGATTTACTTGATATCTTGTTGTAAATGGCATGAAAGAAAAGGTACTAGCTGATAGGATTACCCTAAGATACATTGGTACCAAACTAGGGTAGAAAAGGTAATAAATTGTCCAAAAAGAGGTGATAAGATAGAAATTTGAAAATAGGAATAAGCCAACACTGCCACAGAGGTGCCCAATAACTTTGGGTGAATACCTTAGCAGATATGGATCAAGAGGATGGTCTTACCCAAATTATATAAATTGAGATTGAAATTCTATGAAAGTGGATGGATAAGAGACTACCAAAACTCTCAAGGTGTGTTATCAAAGAATCTAAAGGTTTATCTTTTCAACAAGGATGGTTTCTAGCTCACCAAGTGCCAAGCAAGGTCACTTGTGAAATCAAAGATCACTAATACAAGAGGCCAAACACAAGAGTCCTAAGTAAAACAAGCTTCTAACAGAAGGGTAAGTAATCCAAATTGACCAGGATCAACCCAGAAAACTAAAAATGATAGGACAACAATCTAAAATGGGCTCAAAAATAAACACAACAGTTCACTAGCAGACAGTTTCGCGTGACAAAATGCTGTCTCGCGTGAGGATTTGTAGAATCACGCGAGGAAATGCATAGAGCGGCATGATAAAACAATAGACTGGTGAAAACAGGAAATAGCAACTGGTGTCAAGTTTTGCGTGAGATTTCCCAGATATCCGTGGGAGAAAGTGTAGCATACGGCGTGAAAAAAAAGTTTTATCGTGCGAGGAAAGGACACAGAACTCAGATTTCATTCATTTTAATCATCCAACTAAATGAATTAATATGTTTTATCATGAATCAAGCACACAAAACAACAATCAGGAAGTTCAAGCAATCAATGTCTTCAAACAATGAGCAAGGGACAAAGCAACCTTGCACATAAACATAGATAGTGTTATAGTAATTCTACTCCATAAGAGTGCTACTTGTGTATGCTCTAAAATGTTTTCCAATCACGCACATAGTCCTAGAAAATAAAAATTTGGTTGCGCTATGGGCGCCAAAAATGTGTCACACTTCTATGAATCATTGCATCAAAGGTTGCTCAAGAATGAGGCCTCAAATATTGAATCATAGCTCTCTAGTCATGGAGTGCAAAGGTGTGTAATGGAGGCCCTTAGATTGACCTAGTTAGTGCCTATGCAAGTACACTATGAAATGAGAGATTCAATGTATGAAAAATGAGATCTACTCTATATGATTGCAATGCAAAAAAAGAAATTAATCTAAATGATAACAATGCAAGATTAATCTATGAAAGGAAATACAAATGCAAGTTTATTCTATGAAAATAAACATGAATCTAATCTACATGAATAGCCATGAATGCAAGAAGAAGAAGACAAGAAGAGAGAAGTTGCGATATCTAAGCTTGAGTGCTTAAATCCTCCTCCAAAATTGTTCTCCAAACCTGCAGCATAACAATACTATGAAAACCTAATATGAAAATGAGAAGGAGAGGTCTCCTTTTAAAGGAAAGTGAATGATTTAGATTAAGAGGCAAAAATCAAAGGCTATGATTAAGAGGCAAAAACCCACCACTTAAGAGGATGTGATGAAAAAGGGATTTTATTTAATTTATTGCCTTTTTCAACAAATAAAGTGCTTTAAGTGGGGACTTTTATTTATTCAATTAAAAGAGGGGTTTTCTTTATAATTAAATAAATTAGAAGAAAATTATTAAATTAAATGGGAGGAATTTAATTTAATTAAATAAAATGAATTTTATTTAATTAAAAGGGAGAAATTTACTTTAATTAAATAAGATAAATTTTATTCAATTAAAAGGGAGATTAAATATTTTAATTAAATAAGATAAATTTTATTTAATTAAAAAGAAAATTGAATATTTTAATTAGATAAAAATGATCAAACCTTAGGAAATAATTAAAATAATTGAATAATTGAATTAATTACAACTTGATCAAGGAAATTGATTTAAATTGAAAATGTTACAAAGCATTGATTCAGAAATTTGATAAATTGAAAAAATAAGAAGATTGAAAAAGAGACAAAAATAAGAAGATTGAAAAAGAGACAAGGTCAACACCGTTGTATACAAGTAATTGACATGTCAAAGTTTATATGATTGATAAAGCTGAATCAAAGATTGAAGTTTGATAGGTACTGCCCCCTCATGATCGAAATCAAAATGAGATAGAGGAGAAATAGAAAATTGATAAATTTTGATCAAATCGAACTAAAGATAAGGTTCTTGATATAAGATGAAAGACATAAGGATCACAAAACCAAGGTAGACCATTAAGCACAAAATATTATGCCCCAAAATTGAATTAGAAGAAAAGAAGTGGGGTGAAAGTGAATGGAAGATAGAGCTTTGGAAGAAGTGGAAAGAAATGGAGAGAAGAAAGAGAATTTGCCTCAAGAAAGAGAATGCCCCAAAATCAATCAACTATTTAAGATAGAAAATTTTGACTGAGATCACGAAAGAAGATAAGGAAATGAACATCAGAACGTGATCATAGTTGATAAAAAGTCCATAAGAAAAATGAAGGAAAACCCTCTCAAACTCATAATGCAGCATAAAAATGCAAATTAACATGAGGTCTAACAATGCAAGCTACATGAAAATGCAAAGGTGTACTTGCAATAGAGAAATTGTAACATAGGATTTTGTGTTCATCATTCATAAGAGAATGTTAAGGAACTTATTTTCATCATTGGTCCATTATTAACAAACATCAGAAAATCACACAATCATCACTAGTCACAAGTGCAACTATGAAGATATGAATGTGATTTGTATTAGAAACATCACACAACCATCACTAGTCACGAGTGCAACTATGAAGATATGAATGCGATGTATATCAGATTGGAATGCTGAAAGATTCTAACATAAGCATCAAAGACATAAAGGTCAACATGACTGTGATGTTAGCTTACCCAATTTAATATAGAAAAACCACGCTCACATCAAAGCATAGAGGCCAGGATGACCAGTAGAATAGTTGTGCAAAAATAGTGAATCATAAAGCAAGAAGCAAAGAAAAACATGTCCATGCCCCAAGTCCTCTAGCTATGCATTATATAGAGACTTATTAGACAAGGACACTCAACGAAAATCAATAACAGTCAACACACAAAGAAAATATCATGACATGGCTCAAGCATTAAGTGTTGTGTTTAAAATTTTAAGTGTGTTAACTGAAACTAAGTTTCGAGGATAAGGATTGAATGCTTGCAAGCAGGTAAGACCACATGAAAAAATGGGGCAAGAACAAACTGATAAGTGTTGAAAAACACTCGATGTCAAGGGTTGTATTGAAAAATATAGTTGAGGTGGTGTTGAAAAAAACCATTTGTGAGGCGTCCTAAAGACAAACGCACCCAAGAGACCAAAGCTAACATTGTTATGCCCCCTAGACAAAGACAAAGACCAATTCTAGACCAAGGCAACAAGGACAAGGCATGATGGAGAGAGGCTAAGTGTCACGGACACAGGTTAAGAAAAAAGGGGGGCAAAGGCCTCAAATAGCGCCCGTTTCTAGGTTTTCACCACTTGGATTTTATTACGATTTTTTCTTTCATTTTTTTCTATTTTTTCTTCTTTTTTTTCAAGACTTTTTATAAATTTTTTTGAATTTTTTTGCTAGCACGACGCTTGTTTCTAGGTTTTCACCAAGGCACTTTTTCTATTTTTTTTGAATTTTTTGATGTTTTTTGTTTTTTCGAAATATATAATTTTTTTGAAGATAAATCAAAGCGCCTATGTCTAGGTTTTCACTAAGATGATCATTTTTTTAGGACATTTTAGAATTTTTAGAATTTTTGACAATATATCATTTTTTTGGATTTTTTAGGATCAATAAATATGTACAAAAGGATGCCCACAGACAGAATGGGCATCATGGATAGAAATTCTTCAGGTGCAAAAGATTGATAGGATCAGGGAGCTGTACTCCCTTTTCTATAGATAGTAAATAAGCACCTGTCCCAAAAGCTACTGTAATAATATAAGGTCCAAGCCAATTAGGTTCAAATTTACCCTTTTGATCTCTATGCTGTTGATTCTTAGGATTTTCACGTAGGACAAGATCCCCCACTTGGAATTCTCTAGGGAGGACCTTTTTGTTGAAGGCTTTGGACATGCGCTTTTGATAGACCCTCATATGGTCAAATGATGATTGACATTTTTCATCTAGAAGTTCTAACTCTTGAAGTCTCATGGTGCGGTAGTCTTCATCTGTAACTAGACCATGGAGAGAAACTCTAAGTGAAGGAATCTCAACCTCCAAAGGTATCACTGCTTCAACACCATATGTAAGGGAAAAAGGAGTAGCCCCAGTAGGAAAATGAATACTCGTTCTATAGGCCCACAAATCTAGATTTATCTATAAATGCAAATCTCTACGATTCTTACACACTGTTCTATGCAAAATTTTAAGAATGGCCTTGTTTGATGCCTCTGCTTGACCATTTCCTTGCGGGAAGTAAATGGGGGACCAATGTTGTTTAATCTTGAATTTTTTACAGAGTTGTTTAAGGTCCTTATTTTTAAACTGGCCTCCATTGTCAGGAATAATCTCGGAAGACACTCCATATCGATAGATGATATGGTTCAGAATGAATAGAGAAATTGTCTTGCCTAAGGCAATAGAAAGTGGGATAGCTTATACCCATTTAGTGAAATAACCAGTAGCAGTAATGATAAATTTGTGTCCACTGAATGAATTTAACCAACAAGGTCAAAGGCCCAGCGCTAAAATGGCCAATGAGATATAGAAGAAATGAGCTCCCTACCTGGAGCATGTATCAAGTTACCATTTTTTTGACATTTTTCACATGACTTTGCAAAAGCTACTACATCAATCTGCATCATGGGCCAATAGTACCTCACCCTAAGCAACCTTCAAGCCATGGAAAGACCATTGGCATGTCCCCCATAGATGCCCTCATGAATTTCAACCAACGCTTGATCAAATTCTTCCTTTTCTAAGCATCTAAGAAGTGTCCCATCTAGACCCATCCTATACAAATCACCAGCGATAAAGGAATGGTGAGAGGCATTTCAGGTAAGGTTTCTACGTTCAGATTGGTTAAAGGTTTCAGGTATAATTCCATCAAGAAGATATGAGTAAATGACACCATAACGGGATGATTCGTGACCAACAAGGGTACAAACGATATGGCTTTCTTGGGAGTCAAAGATGGGGTGATGTAGCTCTTCCACTAGGAATTCAAATCTTGATTCATGTTTCTCTAACTGAAGGAGTGAAGCAAGTGTAGCCGTAGCATCAACTACTTTTTTTTTCTCTTTAGGGATTTCCTGAAATGTTACAAATGTGAAACATCTCTTTAAGGAATCAACCATTTTATTGTAAGGTACCATTTTCTCATGTTTTGTCTGATATTCATCATTTACTTGGTTGATTATCAGCTGTGGATCCCCATAGATGTTTAACTCTGTAATTCTCCATTCTATGGCTATCTTAAGTCCATTTGTTAAAGTTTCATACTCAGCAATGTTGTTTGTACATGGGAACAATAATTTTTAAGACTTAGGAATTATGTACCCATGAGGAGAAACAAACAACACACCAACTCCTCAACCATTTTGCATAAAAGATCCATCAAAGAACATCTTCCAAGTTCTTTCAGTCATATACATAAGGTGTTCATCTGGGAAGTCAACTTGAATAGGTACATCATCTTCTAATGGGAAATCAGCCAATTTATCGGCTATAGCTTGTCCTTTGATTGTTTTTCTCTCCATGTAATATATGTCATATTCTGAAAGTATCATAATCTATTTAGCAAGTCTACCTGTGAGAGCAGCCTTACTTCGCAAATATTTGAGTGGATCTATGTTGGCTATGAGGTGTATAGTGTGCGCAAGCATGTAATGTCACAAATTTTGGGAAGAAAACATAATAGCAAGGCAAGCATTTTCAATGCTAGTGTAATTAACCTCATATGAAACAAGAGTACGGCTGATGTAGTATATTTCTCTTTCTTTCCCATTTTAATCAAGTTGAGCCAGTAATGCCCCCAAGGAAGATTCTATCACTAAAATGTATAAAGTAAGTGGTTTCCCTGGGATAGGAGGCATTAAAATGGGAGGATTTGCCAAGTAATTCTTAATTTGATCTATGCTGTTTTGACAATCCTCATTACAGAAACATTTGACTCCCTTATGTAAGTTCTTATTGAAAGGTTGAGCTCTATTTGCCAGTTGTGAAATAAATCTCCTTATAGATTGAAGATGTCCCTGAAGACTCCTCATGTGACTAATATTTTTAGGAGGTGGCATATCAATAATTGCTTGGACTCTTTCAGGGTCAACCTCTATTCCTTTTACTTAAATGATGAATCTGAGTAGTTTTCCAGAGGTGACTCCAAATGCACACTTTTTAGGATTTAGCCTTAGTTGAAGTTGTTCCACGCGATCGAGAATTACTTCCAAATCATCTAAGTGTGTATCTCTTTGTTTAGATTTATCCAAGGTGTCATCTACATAATCTTCCATGTTCTTATGCATCATGTCATGAAAAATAGTTGGCATAGCTCTTTGATAGGTAGCTCCTTCATTTTTCAATCCAAAAGGCATAACATTCCAACAATAGGTTCCCCATGCACAAGTGAATGCAGTCTTTTCTTGATCTTCAGGAGCTATCTTAATTTGATTGTATCCAGAAAAACCATCCATCAAAGAATAGATCTCATAACCCACAGTCATATCCACTATCATGTCTATATTGAGGAGTGGAAAGTCATCCTTTGGGCATGCTCTATTGAGATCTCTAAAATCTGTGCAAACTTGAATGGATTTGTCATGTTTGGAAACTGGTACAATGTTTGATATCCATTCAGCATGGGCAATAGCTCTTATAGTTTTTTTACCAAGAAGTTTCTCTAATTCTGCTTTGACTAGAAGACCTATGTGATGATGCATCTTTCTCAATTTTTTTTTAACTGGTTTGATATTTGGAGCTATGGACAAGTGATGCATAATAAGATTGATGTCCAATCCTGGCATATCTGAATAAGTCCAAGCAAAATTGATTTTCTTGGTCTGTAAGAACTTAGTGTAAGCTTCCTTTTTTGTTGGTGATAAGGACTCAGCTAGGTGCACTATCTATGGAGCCTCATCTATACCCAAATTGACTTCTTGTGTTGGCTCAATAAGCACTGAAGATTGATTTTTAAAATAACTGGGGAGATGATCAAGTACCTCATCCTTAGGTGCCTTGGAGAGGTTTTCACCCTTGGATACATAGTTTCTTTTTACTTTTTTTAGTTCTGACACCGCCACACAGTGGTTTTCGCCATCAAAATACCTATTCTTTTTATTTTCTTTTCTCTTTATCTTGTGACTAAGGTACTTGATGTCTGGCTCTGTGATACTGGTAGTCGGTTCGCTAGTGGAAGAGACTATGGGTTCAATGGCATTTAGGTAACAAGCTATCTCATAATCATTTTGAAATGTTTAAAGCTCGGGTTCCTGATATCATTGGGACCAATCAATAAGGCCAGGATGAACAAGAGGTAAATCAACCACTGGTTCAAGGCTATAAATATGGATAATGTTATCGCTGGTGACTAAAGAGTCAGAGTTTGTCAACTATCCCTCTAAGCTACCCAAATCAGGATTTGTCCTAACAAGTTAAGAATCATCCACCAAGGCAACATGTGGGTTCAAAACTTCTAATCCTACACATGAATCATTAGCTACCTCAGGTGAAGAACTAAAAGTGTGAACAACATCAATATCTCTATCCATTGTTGAAGGCTCTAAAAAAGAGTTCCACTCATACTCATAGGAACTGGTATCTAAACTGTGACTAGGATGCTCGCACCATGAAGGCTTGGGACATTGAGATGTTGAAGGTCCAACTTCATCAAAATTAGTACTTTCGCTTTCCATTAAACAAACAAGATTCTTGAGTTGAGGTTCTCTCAAAGGAATTTCTATATCTAATTCTTGTTCTAAAGTTATAGCTGAGGCATGGGTGACTGAAATATCTGAATCTCCCCAAAGGAGATTAGTGGAAGGAACCCAATCTTCACACATATCTTTCTGATTTGTTGAATTAGGTTCATACTTTGGTTCATCGTCACCATCCAACTTTTCAAATAGAGGATTGGTACACTTGTTGCAATTTTCAAATCCTAGGCCAATTGGTTTCTTAGACTTGTGTCCAAATTTAGAATGGTCAAGAGGTTCGGACCTAGCATCCAAATTGTGATTAAGATAACCAGGATAGCCCATATTCTTGAAAAAAGTATATCCCCTTCCATAAGTCTTATGAGAGGGAGAGAAGTTCTTATTGTGCTTATACTTTTCCTCTTTATAGATCCAGTCGCTAACAAATGTTTCTTCATTCTCATTTTGAATAGGCACTAATGATTCTACAAAATTTCCAAATAATGTCATAGCTGAAGAGGAAGGCTTCATCTCTTTTGAAGGATTACCATAAGACTGAGGTGAAATTGGCAATTTTGTGAGGGATTTGAGTTGATACCCCCCCACACAAAGGTCTATCGGTTTAAACTTGTCTTTTCATTTTGCCAAAGTAGCATCAAAATCTTCTGCTTCTCTATTGATGGGAACATGCGCCCCTGCTAAAATTGAATTAAAAAATAAAGTGTTATCCCTAGGTATACAAATCTCTATTCCATTGTACAGGAACTTAACACATTGATGGTAGGTAGACAACACCACTTGCACCTCATGAATCCACGACCTACAAAGTAAGATATTATATGCAAGGGGTCCAACATCAACTATTTGAAACAAAATATCCTTTTGAATAGGGCCAATCCTGAAAAGAAGGATGGCCAACCCCTTGGAACTTCTTTTTGCCTCATCACAGGCTTTGATAGTAATTCTTTTTTTGGTATCTATAACTTCTTTAGAATAATCCAATTCTTCCAAAAGACTAAAAGAACAAATATTAATCCCAACACCCCCAACTATCAACATGTGCCTAACATAGGTTCTATGGATCATGACCTCAATATGAAGGGAAAGATTGTGTGGATGGATCAAAGCTTTATCATCATCTTCTGAAAATGTAAGGTAATGAGGGGTAGCAATGTGATTAACCATATTATGGAATTGATCAATATCTAAGTTGTTGGGGACATTTTCCATACGCAAAGCATCCTCAAGGATTTTTTCATGTCTTGGAGACAACTCTAAAAGCTCAAAGATTGAAATCTGAGTGGGTGTTCTTTGTAATTAATCAACAAGATTGTAGTTCAATTTAGGATTAACAGCTGGCTTCAAGGTGACATGATTAGATGCCACTTGCTTAGGTTTACTGGATTGACTTGAATTTGGTCCTCTAATGACAATGAGACCTTGGCTTTGGGTAACAGCATTAAGGGCTTGATATGACCTTCTAGAGTTGGGACCCCTTAGCACCACAATAGGTTCTCTATCAAGAATAGGAGGAGAAGCTTCATCTGAATCATAACCATTAGGATCTTTTCCACTCATCATATTAACATTTTCTTCCACAAATTCAAGCATGTTGATGGTATTCTCTGCATTTGTATAAGTATAGTTCATCTCAGCTTTGTCGTTATTAAATTTAGAGGTTTCCCCCTTTTTATATTTGGGAAAAGGTTCCTTGAATGCCTTATGATCAGTGTTGGTGTTCAATCCATCTACGGTAATTTGGTTACTCTCAATGAGATTTTAAATGATGTGCCTGAGTTTGTAGAAATGTTCAATGTCATGTCCAATACCATTATGAAATATGCAATAGGATATCTCCTTCCACCAAGGTGGTTTAACTGTAGGTATGTGAAAATTTTCTGCATCCTAAGTTTGTATAAGATTTCTATCAACAAGTTTTTTGAAAATCTCCCCATATGTTTCACCAAGTTTTGCAAATTGATGCTTTTGTCTTGTAGGCTTACCTTGGTAACTTGGCTTACTTTCTTGTTGATTGGATGTATTGAGCTTTTTCACTTGAATAGTACTAGATAAGTGGAGCATAGGTTGATATTTATGTTGGGAGGAATCCACAACCCCATCATTAACCACTTGTTTTTTCTTTTTCGAATATTGGTTCTTCCCTTTATCCTTGTTAAAGGCATTGTTGTTTTGACCATTGTTGTTTTTATTTCCATGTTTAGTCAAAATACCTTGTTCTCTTAAAACATCCTCAATTCTACATGTAGTCTCAACCATGGTGTCAAATGAATCAAAAACCATTTTCTTAACTTCATACCACATTTTAGGGACCAAATTACTAACAACAATGTCAATCTTTTCATTATCAGGAATAGTTCTAGAATAGAAAGAGCATTTTCATCTCCACGTTTGCAAGAAAGTAACAAAGGATTCTCCTTGATTCTTCTTTAAGCTACATAAGTCCAACAAAGTGATAGATCTTGAAACATTGTATGCAAAGTGTTGAACAAATATTTGAACAAGCTCTTTGAAAGTCTTAACAGGAGGAGTTATCTTAG
>MU223049.1:1171218-1186999 GCA_018584345.1 Thuja plicata | reverse complement strand
CAATGATTGCTTGGACTTTTTCAGGGTCAACCTCTATTCCTTTTGCTGAAATGATGAATCCAAGTAGTTTTCCAGAGGTGACTCCAAATGCACACTTTTTAGGATTTAGCCTTAGTTGAAATTGTTCCACATGATCAGGAATTACTTCCAAATCATCTAAGTGTGTATCTCTTTGTTTAGATTTAGCCAAGGTGTCATCTACATAATCTTCCATGTTCTTATGCATCATGTCATGAAAAATAGTTGTCATAGCTCTTTGATAGGTAGCTCCTGCATTTCTTAATCCAAAGGGCATAACGTTCCAACAATAGGTTCCTCATGCACAAGTGAATGCAGTCTTTTCTTAATCTTCAGGAGTTATCTTAGTTTGATTGTATCTAGAAAAACCATCCATCAAAGAATAAATCTCATAACCCACAGTCATATCCACTATCATGTCTATATTGGGGAGTGGAAAGTCATCCTTTGGGCATGCTCTATTGAGATCTCTAAAATATGTGCAAAATTGAATGGATTTGTCATGTTTGGAAACTGGTACAATGTTTGATATCCATTCAGCATGGGAAATAGCTCTTATAAATTTTGTACCAAGGAGTTTCTCTAATTCTTCTTTGACTAGAAGAGCTATGTGAGGATGCATCTTTCTCAATTTTTGTTTAACTGGTTTGACATTTGTAGCTATGGACAAGTGATGCATAATCAGATTGATGTCCAATCCTAGAATATCTGAATAAGTCCATGTAAAATTGATTTTCTTACTTTGTAAGAACTTAGTGTAAGCTTCCTTTTCTGTTGGTGACAAGGACTCAACTAGGTGCACTATTTGTGGAGCCTCATCTATACCCAAATTGACTGCTTGTGTTGGCTCAATAAGAACTAAAGAAAATAACTAGGGAGATGATCAAGTACCTCATCCTTAGGTGCCTCAGAGAGGTTTTCACCCTTGGATACGTCATTTACTTTTACTTTTTTTGGTTTTGACACCGCCACACAGTGGTTTTTGCCATCATAATACCTATTCTTTTTATTTTCTTTTCTCTTTATCTTGTGACTAAGGTACTTGATGTCTGGCTTTGTCATATTGGTAGCTGGTTCACTAGTGGAAGAGACTATGGGTTCAATGGCTTTTAGGTAACAAGCTATCTCATAATCATTTTGAAATGTTAAAAGCTCAGGTCCTGATATCATTGGGACCAATCGATAAGGTCGGGAGGAACAGGAGTTAAATCAATGATTGGTTCAAGGCTATAAATATGGATGATGTTATCACTGGTGATTGAAGAGTCAGAGTCTGTCAAGTATCCCTCTAATCTACCCAAATCAAGATTTTTCCTAACAATTGAAGAATCATCCACCAAGGCAACATGTGGGTTCAAAACCTCTAATCCTACACATGACTCGTTAGCTACCTTGGGTGAAGAACTAAAAGTGTGAACAACATCAATATCTCTATCTACTGTTGAAGGCTCTGAAAAAGAGTCCCACTCATACTCATAGGAACTGGTATCTAAACTGTGACTAGGATGCTTTCACCATGAAGGCTTGGGATATTGAGAATTTGAAGGTCTAGCTTCATCAAAATTAGTACTTTCTCTTTCCATTAAATGAACAAGATTCTTGCGTTCACGTTCTCTCAAAGGATCTTCTATATCTGATTCTTGTTGTAAAGTTGCAACTAAGGCATGGGTGACTAAAATATCTGAATCTCCCCAAAGGAGATTAGTGGAAGGGACCCAATCTTCACACATATCTTTTTGATTTTTTGAATTAGGTTCATACTCTAGTTCATCATCACTATCCAAATTTTCAAATAGAGGATTGGTACGCTTGTTGCAATTTTCAAATCCTAGGCCAATTGGTTTCTTAGACTTGTGTCCAAATTTAGCATGGTCAAGAGGTTTGGACCTAGCATTCAAATTGTGATTAAGAGGGCCATAACCAGGATAGCCCATATTCTTAACAAAAGTATATCCCCTTCCATAAGTCTTAGGAGAGGGAGAGAAGTTCTCATTGTGCTTATGCTTTTCCTCTCTATAGATCCAGTCTCTAATAAATGTTTCTTCTTTCTCATTTTGAATAGGCACTAATGATTCTACAAATTTTCCAAATAATGTCATAGATGAAGAGGAAGGCTTCATCTCTTTTGAAGATTTACCATAAGACCAAGGTGAAACTGACAATGTTGTGAGGGAGTTGAGTTGATACCCGCCATACCAAGGTCTATCAGTTTAAACTTGTCTTTTCATTTTGCTAAATTAGCATCAAAATATTCTACTTCTCTATTGAGGGGAACATGAGCCCTTGCTGAAATTGAATCAACAGATAAAGTGTTATCCCCAGGTATAAAAATCTCTACTTCATTGTAAGGGAACTTAACACATTGATGGTAGGTAGACAACACCGCTGGCATATCATGAATCCACAGCCTACCAAGTAAGATATTATATGCAAGGGGTTCAGCATCAACTATTTGAAACAAAATATCCTTTTGAATGGGGACAATCCTAACAGGAAGGATGGCCAACCCCTTAGAATTTCTTTTTGCCTCATCATAGGCTTTGATAATAATTCTTTTTTTGGTATCTATAACTTCTTTAGAATAACCCAATTCTTTAAAAATACTAAAAGAATAAATATTAATCCCAGCACCCCCATCTATCAACACATGCCTAACATGAGTTATATGGATGATGACCTCAATATGAAGGGCAAGATTGTGCAGATTACTCAAAGCTTTATCATCATCTTTTGAAAATGTAAGGTAATGAGGGGTAGCAATGTGATTAACCATATTCTAGAATTGATCAATATCTAAGTTGTTGGGGGCATTTTCTATACTCAAAGCATCCTCAAGGATTTTTTTATGTCTTAGAGACAACTCTAAAAGATCAAAGATCAAAATCTGAGTGGGTGTTCTCTCTAACTGATCAACAAGATTGTAGTTCGATTTAGGATTAATAACTAGCTTCAAGGTGATAGGCTTAGACACCACTTGCTTAGGTTTACTAGATTGACTTGAATTTGGTCCTCTAATGACAATGAGACCTTGGCTTTGGGTAACAACATTAAGGGATTGAGATGACCTTCAAGAGTTGGGACGCCTTAGCACCACAATAATTTCTCTATCAAGAATAGGAGGAGAAGCTTCATCTGAATCATAACCATAAGGATCTGTTCCACTCATCATATTAACATTTTCTTCCACAAATTCAAGCATGTTGATGGTATTCTCTACATCTGTATAAGTATAGTATATCTGAGCTATGCCATTGTTAACTTTAGATGTTTCCCCCTTTTCATATTTGGGCAAAGGTTCCTTGAATGCCTTATGATCAGCGTTGGTGTTCAATCCATCTACGGTAATTTGGTTACTCTCAATGAGATTTTAAATGATGTGCCTGAGTTTGTAGGAATGTACAATGCATTTCCAATACCATTATGAAATATGCAATAGGATTTCTCTTTCCACCAAGGTGTTTTAACTGTAGGTATATGAAAATTTTCTTCATCCTGAGGTTGTATAAGATTGCTATCAACAATTTTTTTGAAAATCTCCCCATATGTTTCACCAATTTTTGCAAATTGATGCTTTTCTCTTGTAGGCTTACCTTGGTAACTTGGCTTACTTTCTTGTTGATTGGATGTATTGAGCTTTGTAGCTTGAATAGTACTAGATAAGTGGAGCATAGGTTGATCTTTATGTTGGGAGGAATCCACAACCCATCATTAACCACTTGTTTGTTCTTATTCCAATATTGGTTCTTCCCTTTATCCTTGTTAAAGGTGTTGTTGTTTTGACCATTGTTGTTGTTATTTCCATGTTTAGTCAAAATACCTTGTTCTCTTAAAAAATCCTCAACTCTACATGCAGTCTCAACCATGGTGTCAAATGAATCAAAAACCATTTTCTTAACTTCATACCGCATTTTAGGGACCAAATTACTAACAAGAATGTCAATCTTTTCATTATCAGGAATAGTTCAAGAATAGCAAGAGCATTTTCGTCTCCACCTTTGTAAGAAAGTAACAAAGGATTCTCCTTGATTCTTCTTTAAGCTACATAAGTCCAACAAAGTGACAAATCTTGAAACATTGTATGCAAAGTGTTGAACAAATATTTGAACAAGCTCTTTGAAAGTCTTAACAGGAGGAGTTATCTTAGTAAACCATTCCATTGCTTGCCCTTTAAGACTTTGTGGGAATAACCTCATGAGGTAAGAATCATCTTGATGGAATTCAAAGATAGTGGTATAAAACTATCGCACATGATCATATGGATCTCCACTTCCATCATATTTGTCATATTGAGGAATTTCAACCTTTCTAGGAAATTCTTTCATGTCAACACTCTTATCAAAAGGATTAGAACAAATCAATTCCAATGAAAAAGAGTTCTTAGGTGCAGACATTTGGTCTACTTGTCTTTTCAATTCATCCAGTTGTTCTTCTTGGGATGAAACTTTCCTCTTGATCCGTCTATCCACATCAAAATTGTAAGGGACTCTAGCACCATTGTTGATTAGATTCTCTAGGAACTTATACTAGTTTTTCTCTACATACCTCTCCACATACATTTGAAAGAATGGCTCTTGTTGCATGTGCATAAAATCTTGGGAGGTGTGGTCAAAGCTTGAGTTACTACCTACATATTGTGAACCATAATGAGCACATTGTAAAGATGGCTTTGAGCTTCTAGGAGGAGTTTGTCTCCTATGATGATCATGTCTAGAAACTCTTCTTCCTCTAGGACTTGGAGATCATAATGGTGATATTGAATGTTTCCTACTTCTTGGAGTCCTAGGGGGAGTTGATGGAGGAGAACTATTTCCACCACTAATATGCATATGATTGAATGGACCATGAAGTTGTCAAGCCAAGAGCCTATCTCTTTCCTCTTGAAGGGCTTTCCTTTCCATTTCGATTAAAGATTGTTTCTCTAACTCTAGAAATTTAATTTGTTCTTGCTTATGAATTTGTTCATCTTGGAATACCATGTTTTCATGGTCAATCCTCTTGAGTCTGTCACTCATGTAATTGGTAGATGTTTTAAGAGGTGAGCTTGGTCTTGAATGCTGAAACAAGTTGTTGGTATAAGTTGCATTGATGTGAGCATCATGAAGTTCATCTCCTTGTTTCTCATGTTGTGATAACTCAACATCATAAAAATGTCTCTTACCTTTCTCTCTCTCATCCCTTTGATGTGCATCCAAATATCTTGTTTAAATAAGGGGTGAGGTTGGTCTACTATTATGAGAGGAACCACTGAATGAAATAGCATGTCCACTCCTTGCAAACATATCATCATAACATTTATCCATGGCTTACCTCTCCCTCTGAGTCATTGTTTAAATCATATCCATAGAAGAGTGAGAAGATGCTAAGGGAATACCCAACTCACTAAGGTGACTCTTGGAATCAAACCACACTTCCGAAGTATTCCTTGGCAATTGATCAAATATGGGTCCTTTTCCCTTATGTCTTTGGTGAGTTTGTACTAAGGGTAACTGGTTAAAAACCACTTGAGGTCATTTTTATTTATAATTAAATAAATTAGAAGACCTTTATTTAAATAAATTTGAGGAACTTAATTTAATTAAATAAGATGAATTTTATTTAATTAAAAGTGAGAAATTTACTTTAATTAAATAAGATAAATTTATTCAATTAAAAGGGAGATTAAATCTTTTAATTAAATAAGATAAATTTTATTTAATTAAAAATAAAATTAAATCTTTAAATTAGATAAAAAAGATCAAACCTTAGGAAATAATTGAATAATTGAATTAATTACAATTTTATCCAGGAAATTGATTTAAATTGAAAATGTTACAAAGCATTGATTCAGAAATTTGATAAATTGAAAAAATGATAAATGGGGCCCATAGTCTAGGCGACCATTTTAGGGTGCATACATTATGTGTTTATGTTTCATTACTTTACTGTTTTAGATTTCACATATGCAATTCTAGATTGATCGGTATACTCTGCATATTTACTATGTTTCGATAAATAGTTGACTTCTTATCGGTAATCATACAGAAGAGAGATTTACAAAGCAATCCGACAAGTAGAAAATTGATATAAGTATTTCAAGGTATTCATCTTGTAGGATAGAAGATAACTAGAGACATAATTTGTGGTTTTAATTTTTAAGGGTTGATTTAAGGATTAAAATTTGAGGTCATTGATTCACCCCCTCTCAGTTATTACTAATAATTGGTATCAGAGCTTCTGTGCTTAGAAGGAAGGTTTCAAGACCTAAGCTAAAGATCACAAGATGAAAAGACGAGATGTGCCCAAGTTGAACAAAGATAATTTTTCTTCATGGCAGAGCAGAATAAGACTCCACTTATCAGGTATTGGAAATGATGTTACTCAATACTTAGATACTGAATATGTGTTTCCCACAGGAGCACAAACAGTTGAAAAAATGAGAGAGAAGCATGAGCACAATTGCATGATGATAGAGCTTGCTTCCTCACTCTCTAATGCTGAATTTGAATATGTCAAAACGTGCAAGACTGCAAAGCAGATGTGGGAGAAATTGATGCTTGTACATGGTGGTGATAAAAATGTTTTGAGAGCCAAGGCAGAAAGCCTTAGAGGAAAGTTTGATGATCTCAAAATGAAAGAAGGTGAAAACTGTGTGTGAGAAATTACACCTTCATGAAATAAGGATTCAAAACTACAATGCTATGGAAAGAAAATGATAATTTAACCTAAGAATTGCAATTAAATCCATGACATCTCATGGTTCTCTATCTAAGATTTGTTGAAAGAGCTCTCAACCTTAATCTCTCTCAAGGAAAATCCTAGAATGAGAAATTTATAACAAAAAAGCTTAAATCTAGCTCAATTCTCTCAAATGATATGAAATTCTAACTCAAATGCTCATGATTATGCTCTCAAATCAACAATTTTCTTCTCAAAATGATCAAAATGCTCTCAATTGCTCACACTTGCTGACAAATTGCCTATAGTAATTATGCTATGCATTCAAATTTTCTAGGATCCCTTATGCTTAGAAAATGGCTTGTATTTATAGCAAATTCCCAAGGGTAGAGGGTAGAGTGAATTAACCATGGGTTAATGCTTGGTTGAGTTTGATCCCTCAAATGGTTTCAAATGGGGGGACCATTTAAATGGTTGTCGTCAAAGGGTAGGACAAGAAGACAAGATCCTCAATTCTTATTGGTTGATCAAATCGAGTTGAAAGAAATTAGGATTTATTTAATTCAATCATTTAATTAAATTAGCCATGTAAGGGTGAATGGGTGAATTTTATTTTTGGTTTAAAACTATACAGTTAATTGATTAAAATCAATTATATAATTTTGATTGATCCATTTTAGGCTTGAATTTGATTATTTGATTTCATTATTAATTAATCCTTTGATTTTCATTGATTTTGTCCAATTTCCTTGATAAATGTCCATTTGAATGATTTAATCCATTTTGATGAGATTTAGGGCAATTGGCTGAGATTTGGAGATTTGGATGATTAAGAGACACCTGGTCAATTTTAGGTGTCTACAAATTCCCCTCTTTGAATTGATGTGCGAAGCACATTGATTCAAAGAAAACTTGATATCCTGATCATTGATTTGATGCTGATGTCTAATTGATTAACTAATGCAAAACCTGATATTGATAATCTGATGCGAAACCTAATTTGAAACTGGATGTAGAACTTGATGTGAAACCTGATACAGAAATTGATGTGAAACTTGATGTGAAACCTGATGCGGAATACCTCACTGTTAAAGTTTGAATTTTTAATGCCTCAGATTTGATGTAAGATATGATGCAGAATCCTAGTTTGATGATATGATGATGCCCCCTCAGAAATGAAAACATTTTGATGTGCAGATGTCAAAAATTGGATGAAACTGATGAAGAATAGATCTAAGATGATTTCATTTTTGATAAAAAATGATGCTGAAAAAGATGTTAGAAGATGCCCTAGTGTGTAAAATATGTAATTTAGTCCAACTGGGTAAAAAATCTTCAAAAATTAGGGTAAAATTTCTTAAATAGGTTGAAAAACCCAAATTTACTATTCATTTTCACTTTTTACTATTAAGATTTTGCTTTGATCCTGTGATGATTAACAACGATGGTTGTCCCATATGAAGCATCATTTTGAGAAAGCATGCCGTTATCAGAGACCTCCTAACTACGGGCCTCTGGTGAGTGGTTTTACCCTTCCTAGTACATTTATTGCTCATTTAATAGCATTTATTGCAAGTTGTTAATGCTTTATAGATAGATTTTTGCAAAATGTCGCTTAGGAACTTTTAAAAGCCACCTAGGTTAGTGAGAAGCCACCTGCATGTATTTCAAAGCTGCATTGGAACAATCCACAATCGCCTAGGAATTAGGTCAAATTTTTTAACCCAATTAGTTTAGCACCGCCTATGAAACCCTAGTATTTCAAAACCGCCTAGGAAAAGTTGAAAGTCGCCTAGGAATTTAAAAGGTCACGTTCTTTGTAAAGCACTGCCTCTGACAATTAAAGGATCGCGTGTGATATTTTCAATGCCATGGGGTTAAAAAGCTGTGTACACTTAGTCAAGTGCCACCTACAAAGAATTGTGATTAAACCTAAAATAGATATGATAAGATTGCCTTCGGTTGATCATCTAAATGACTTGATTGATTCCAAGCTAGAAAATGTGATTCCATGATGTCAGTTAGTGTTTAGGATATTAGAAAAAATCATATCGATGAATGTTAGATATGCCAATCAGATTGATTAAAATGATGCCAAATTAATCCCATCTCAAGATATAGAGGTTAGGAACAATAGGTTGATGCACTCAAAATAGAGCAAGAATAGATTTAATGTGTTTGATTGACTTAGAATGATCCACCAATAGAAAGAACTAATATAAATCACTTTGTTTCAAAATCTAGAAACATTACCATAAGTTGTGAGTACGGGGTGTGGTTTCTTGGATTTTTGATTTAGTGGACGAGTTGACTCTTCCTGAGAGACGTATGATCGAGACATGTGGTCTTAGTTTCCTTCTTGATCTCCCTTAGTTTCAGCTGAACTGAGGTCTGTTGACAGCTATGGCAGAGCGATGGCACTCTAACCATAACACTTTCCATCTACCACTCGGTGAGATGACTATCACGCCAGAGGATGTATAAAATCTGTATAGGATCTTGACTCATGGAGAGAGGGTATACTATGATTCAGTTTACAATGGTAGTGTATGCAGACGGGTGTTCAAAGACAACACCATTGAGAATGATTACATTACTTGGGCATAGTTTGCTTCATTTCCTACTTTGCCAGCATTACTAGGGGCAGTTATCAGAGGAGTATTTCTTCCTAATAGGAGAGGTTGTGACTTTGTGGTCAGATGGGGCTGTATATTGGAGGACTTGATTGCACATCCTCAGAGATTAGATTGGGGTTCCTGTGTGTTGGCCCAGCTTTACCATGACTTACATGAGATTGTATACAGGCGCAACGCATCTATCTCAGTAGGTGTAGTTCTCTTAAAACTATGGACTTGGGAGAATATCCATATCACCATACCTATCTCAGCACAAGTGCGAGTCCAAGGTTATCTGTATGCCTTTTTGTATGATGGTATGCTTGTCCAGCATCATCTGGGTAAGGTTGAGTTTTAGCGTCATACTATCAACGATATTGATTAGGTTGTACGGAGACCATATTTAGGATGTGAGGGATGGTGAGAGGACAATGATGAGTTGCCTTATATGTTTTCCCCTTGGTGGATGATTGGTCAATCACCACTATATATAGAGAGATTTCTCTTCAAGAGATTGCTCCGTCAGTATAGCCGAGTACAGGATATGCCCAGGGTATGACACTTTATGCTAGGGTACAGGCAAAGTGATCCATGTGGGAGCTCAGGTTGATTACCAGTATTCATGTGCATAGATTGAGCAGCTCAGACATATCAGATGGGATATTATGCCACATGTAGCTAATGCAGGTATGTCTACTGAGTATCAAGAGTGGTTCTCACAACACAGGTTCCTTAGATTCATAGATCCAGCGGAGCCCATTCCTGATGTTGATGATCTACCTAATGATGATGGTGGGGATGATGATGATGGGGATGGAGATGGATAGAGACCTCAGAGATAGAGAATTTAGAGAGCACCTAGGGCTCCTACAATGAAAAGAGCTATAGGACCTTAGATGCGGGGTGGTCATGTTAGAGGCCGAGGTGGTGGATTTGGTTAGCCTAGACAGAGGCGAGTGCAGGCATAGGAACTTCGACAGAGATAGGATCCTGACAGAGTTGATGTAGAGTGGGCTAGGTAGAGACACAGATGAGTTGAGGTTTCTAGACAGGTCCCTCTATAGGTTCCATTACAAGTAAAGGATCCACAAAGACCTCCATCTCCACCAAGATAGGTTGATCCTTTGGCAGGTCCATAGAGTAGTACAACACAAGTGATACCACAGGTTCCCTTAGCACCATAGGCACCTTAGGCCCCTCCAGCATCACAGACACCTTTAGTTCCTCCCATTGTGGATAAATTAGTTTAGGATGTTTGAGGATTACAGTCAGGGATGACTACAGTTACTGGTCAGTTGGATCATGTTACGACTATGTTGCAATAGTTCTTGGGTACTTTAGCTCAGTTACCTACCTGTGCTAGCACTAGTCAGGCACCACCTTCCACATAGGATAGATTAGGTGATGGGGATCCTGATGGCATAGGAGGTTCAGGTATAGGTATTATGGGAGATGGATCAGGTGCCCTTGCTGGGTCATGAGATAGATAGGGATATATGATATCCAGATATTGTATTGATGTATCATGTGGAGTTTTGATTAGGACTTTGATATATGTATCTTTGATATACAAATTTGTTATAGACATTTGATAATGGACATTTATCTATGATGATCTTCCATTGATTTCCCCTTTGATGACGCTGTTGTGATATTTCTTGTATGCAAATCTACATGATTCTATGTTGCATTTACTTTTATTATGCTATGGATGCAATGTCTTAGATTAGGACATAGATAGATGGATGCAAATGATGTTAATGCAACTTATTTCTATATGATTTTTTGATGTTATCATGATGTATGGTTTATGCAATGCAATGATATGGATGCAATACTTAGTGCAATGGTAAAATGAATGCAACTATCTTTTTGGACTTTGATGTATGCAACTTAAGTAATGAAATGCAATTCCTAAATGATGATTGGATAAATGACTCATGATTAATGCTTCTTTTCTTTGCTTTTATCTTGATATGAATATATAATGAATAATTATTAATGCTATGAATGAAAAAGATAATCTCACATTGATGATTTGAAATCATTGAATTGATGTATCCCCCACATTAAGTAACCCCCTTGTTCTTGGAAACATGCTAAAAATAAAGCCATTAATCTAACATGAAAATGCAATGCAACTAATTATCCTTGAGGTTTGCGAAAGAAATGCAAACAGAGATATATTTTCATCATTGAGAGTTGTGGAACTAGGATTCGATACAATCCTTACTAGTGCCACTGCGACCATAAGGATATGAATATGACTTTCATCTCATTTGGTAACCTTCTGCAAAACCAAGTACAACCCTCACTAGTTGAATGACCAACTATGGGAGAATGAATACTGGTTTAATCAGATTCAATGTTGCAAGTGGATGTTGGTATTAAGATATTGAAGATCTAAATAGCTAAGGTATCCTTTTGCGTAAACAAACAAAGGTTAACCCTCCTTCCTATATGAATGTCCTCGATGGTTCTTTGATGACCATGTCCTTAGATGAATTCACACAAGTTAAAGGATCTACCTCAAAAAAGTCACACAAAAGTTAAGAAAAGATCATGTCTCCATCATCACCAATCTAGTCAAAACATCATCGATTAACTAAAAAGAACATGACTCGAAAAAGTCAATGAAAAACTCATCAAAAATTCCAAGTGTTTTGAAATGTATCAATATTTTCAAAAAGAATTCCAAAAATGTTGATCATTTAGGGTTTGTCAATTTTTAATCCTGATAAAATAAGTCAATGAAACTGAAGGATCATGTTGTAGGATCAAAAGGTTTAGGGTTAAACAATGATATCCATCAAAGGTTCCAAAATATCTCTCCTCTGAATCTGAAAATATACTTCTGTTGTGTGACCAAAATTGTGCACTTTTGAATCCGGTTTACCAAAATCCATGATGATTTCCCCCAAGTGATAAATGTGATCAATGTGAAACTTAGGGAAAAATGGGACGTAGAATGCAACAATGCAGCTTTGAGACTTTATTATGACTTATGCACAAATGATGGCTGCAATGAGGATATAAAAATGAGATGATGAAATGCAATATGTAAAAATGTGACTAGGAAAGACCTGAGGGAGAAAAGGCGCCTGTGTCTAGGTTTTCACCTTTTGGGATTACTGCTCTTTTCTTTTTTTTCTACCAAGGCACCTATTGCTAGGTTTTCACCAAAGCACTTTTTTCTCTTTTTCAATTTTTTTCATTTTTTCTTTTCTCATTTTTTTATATCATCAAGGTGCCTATTTACTAGGTTTTCGCCAAGACAAATTTTTTTTGATTTTCCAATGTTTTTGATTTCTTCATGCTCAATTTTCTCCTTTTTCTGATTTTCTGCTTTTCCAATATTTTTGGCTTTTGAACTTTCTGATTTTTTTTGTATTTTGATCTTTTTCTACTTTTTTTGTATTTTGACTTTTTCTCATGTACAAAGCTAATGCTGACTCATCTGATACTCTCAACTGATACCTTTCCTCAGATACTCTTTCATCTAATTAGGTGTGAAACCTCTTAAGATGAATACTATTGATAGGTTCTTGCAATTCATCACCATCACAATCGGCCAATTTGTAAGTCCCTGTTCCAAAAGAAGAAACAATGACAAAAGAAACAAGCCAATTTGATTCCAACTTTCCTTTCTTTTCTCTATCAACCTAATTTTTAGGATTCTCCCGCAATACTAAATCTCCCACTTGAAAGGTTCTTGGTTTAATATGCTTTTTATAATTCCATGAAATTTGATTTTGATACACTTTCAAATGATCATAAGCTTGAGTTTGGTGTTCCTCCAACAATTCCAATTGTTGAAGTTGGGCAACCCTTTAATCCTCATCTATGATTAATCCATGCAATGACACTCTTAGGGATGGTATTTCAACTTCTAAAAGTAGAACAACTTCAACCCCATAAACCAATGAAAAAGGTGTATCTCCTATCGGGGTGGGAATACTAGTTCTATAGGCCCATAATGCTGGATTTATTTGAAGGTGCCAATCTATACCTGACTTACCAACCAATCTTTTAAGGATATTCTTGTTGGTAGCCTCTGCTTGTCCATTACCTTGGGGATAGTAAATGGATGAAGAGTGATGAGTAATATGAAATGTGTCACAAAGTTCATTTACATCCTTGTTCTTAAACTATTTTCCATTTTCCGTGATGATGGCATGAGGAATACCATATCTGCAAATGATATGATTAAGGATGAACATGGAAATTTGCTTCCCCATTACAGTTGTTAAAGGGACAGTCTCAACCCATTTAGTGAAGTACTCTATTGCGGTGAGAATTTACTTATGTCTGTTTGAAGAAGGTGGATAGATCATGTCAATCAAATCAAAACCCCATTGGTAGAATGGCCATGGTGTGACAAATGGGTGTAATTATTGTGCTAGTGCATGGATCATGTCTCCATGGTATTGAAATTTTGCACAAACTTTTACAAACTGACAAGCTTCTCTTTCTAAGGTTTTCCATAAGTACCCCATACGTAGGATTTTCTTAGCTAGGTTTAAACCACTCGAATGTGACCCACAAATCCCCTCATGGACATCTTTTAAATATAATTTCAATTCATCTTCCTCTAGACATCTAAGGAGAATTCTGTCAAGACCCTTATGATACAATGTGTCAGAAAGGATGGTATAACAAGCCACTTGTCTTATAAAATTTTGCTTTTGAGCATGGGTTTGATCTATGGGTAAGGTTTGGTCTTTTAGGTAGGCATAAATGGGTCCATACCATGGTGAGTCATGTCCATTTAAAAGGGAAATAATTTGGATATCAGGTAGGTCAAATGCTGGTTTAACCAGTTCTTCCACCAAGAACTCATACCTTTCATTTTGGTCAGGCATTTGAAGCAAAGATGCCAAGGTAGCCATCGCATCCACTGCTCTATTCTTGTCACATGGGATTTGTTCAAAAGTAATCAAAGCAAAGTATTTTTTTTAATCATCTACCAATTTCTTGTAAGGCATCAATTTTTCATCCTTGGTAGCATATTCATTATTGACTTGATTGATGATTAATTGAGAGTCCCCATAGACTTGTAGTTTTGTGACATTCCATTCCAAGGCCATATTGATACCTATGACCAAAGCTTCATACTCTGCAGTGTTGTTTTTACAGGGAAACAATAACTTGTATGATTTTGGGATTGTGTAACCTTGTGGTGTGATCAAAAGAATGACTGCCCCCTACCATTTTGGGTGTAAGATCCATCAAAGTATAAAGTCCATGTCTTAGCTTCCACATTAGTAATCTCGGAATCACGAAACTCTACTTGAATTGGATGTGTAGACTCTAAAGGGTAATCGGCCAATTGATCTACAATAACTTGACCTTTGATTTATTTCCTATCCACATACTCAATGTCGAATTCACTAAGCACCATTACCCACTTTGCAATCCTTCCAGTTAGAGATGTTTTGCTAAGTAAGTATTTTAATGGATCAATTTTGGCTATTAGCTTCACTTGATGCATCAAAATATAATGTCTTAATGTCATGCCCCAAAATCTGGGCATTAAAACCTTAACCTAAAGAACTTAAAAATTTCATTTAAACATTTTATAATAACTATAGGAGATGAAATCTTAGTTTTCTTTTAAAACCCCTTTTTACAACATTACAATTTAAATAGATTGAAAACCTATTATAATATCTTTCTTAATCCAAGTATTCTATGACTTTTTAAAAGAAGATAGTCACAATTTCACCTTTAAAGTAAATAACTTTGCCTCTTCATTAATGGCATAAAACTATCTTTAAATTGAATAAACACAAACATAAATTAGGAATATGGCTTATTTGAACCTTAATCTATTAAACATATACTTTTCTTTGAACTTGATCTAATCAACTTTATTCTATCTAGAAAATATTTTAACCTTCATTATTATTTAAACAACATAGATAAAAAAATCCCTCCCTTTTGTATTCACATAAATACCTCTCTATAACATAATTAATTTATAACTTAAAAAAAAATAGGAATACTTTTACACAAAGCCCTCTTACTCACAATAAATTTACAAGTCTTCATAATAAACATTTTTGGCTTAAATACAAGCTCATTTATAAGGATAGATCACAAGACCACCATATGTGGTTTCCCATAAGAACACAAATACAAGCCTTCCACGATCTTCCAATTGAACCTACACAGAAATCTTCGGTTGACCATGGAGGCTCACCTCCCAACCTAGGCCTTTGCAAGGCCACCCCTGAGCTAGGGGATCCAGAAATGAACGGGATACATACATAAAAACAAGTATTTACAATTTTGAAACCAACAATAGTTCAACAAGAAATTCCCTTCCAAGGTTTAACAAGAAGAAGGTCTCCAAGAAACCTTCTCAAAAAGTGGGGTGATAGTGTACTATCCCAGGAGGAGAAGCCAAAGCATAATAAACTGTAATTAAGTCACACATGAATTTAAACAACCAACCTTCACAAGGTTCAAGCCATGGCCTTTAGCCATCTAAC
>MU223049.1:1157187-1171168 GCA_018584345.1 Thuja plicata | reverse complement strand
AACAACCAACCTTCACAAGGTTCAAGCCATGGCCTTTAGCCATCTAACTTCTCCTTATCACCCCCAAATGCCCTTAGGCATGCTTGGCATCATGGGCACCCATATACCCATGTTTATCCCTCCACACGTGGAGACTCTACACTCCTGGTGTCTCAACCTATCACCCTCCTAAGGTACTCTATCCTCCCAAGGATGAGTGTGCCTTGAAGAATCCCAAAAAAGTATGAGCACAAATAAAATACAACATAAACAAGAACTCTAAAAAAAACATACATTGAGTAAACCAAAACTTCATACAAGACTTGACACAAAAACTTCATGAAAACCCATGAAGCTAAAAACAATATTATAAACTTCAATCATGGATTTCTCAAGCTATGCACATATAAGAACAATAACTACTCTTAACTATGCTAATAAGGAAACTCACCTCAAATCCAAGCTATGGTAAATGCAAGGTGTTTTGTGAAGAGCTTCTCCTTCTCATCCTTCCTCCTTCTCTCTCAAATCTTACTCCTACAAATGAATTTGTCTCTAAAAGTAGAGAGTGGGTGTGTACCCAAAACTCCCTTTTAGGCCTTCCTTATAAAGGCATTCTTCCTAAAATATCAGGAGTCATAAATGGAGGGAAGACTCTAATCCATCTACTCTCCCCACTTGCCTTCTTCATAAATGGACTTAAATGCTTGCAAGGAAAGAACATATGGCTTAACCAAAGTCTTCCAACTCTCCAAATTATCCACTTCCCAAAATGGTGACTTTAGGGGAATCATAAATGAGTTTGAAGACTCTTAATGGGCTGAAAATGACCCCTAACCCCTAAGGTACCCAGTGGGGTAGTTAGTTTTGACCCTAGTTACTCCCTAGGATCCCAAATGACCCTCCTAAACTCCACCCAAGGTTAACTCTCGAAAATCCAACCTTCAAGACTCAATCTAATCTCTCTTGACTCAATATCAACTCAATCTTATCTTCCTAAACCTTAGGGTAAGCATTGGGACTATACTAGGTAACTCCCGGGTAAAGTTAAGCCTATGTTAGTCACATCCACTAGTCATGTCAACACACAAGGTGCACACATGTGTCAAGTGACACAACAATTTCACATGAGCATGACTTATTACACATTTACTCAATTAAATGAAATACAATCATACACCACACTTTTACGAATAAAAATACAATACAACGAGGTCCATGTCTCTTTTTATAGACATGATCTTAGCATCACAGTTTTCACATAGGTCCATTTCTGAATCCCTGATTAGTACCATGGTCAACTTTCCTGCACACTCATTGCACATATCAGTAGGTCCAATAAATCAACACATAAAAAAAATAGAATACATAATGTAAGTCAAACACACATTCACTCATACTTGCATCAAATATTATTTGAACTCAACAAGATCTGCATCTATTCCATATGCATAAACATACTCTTAATAAATCTGCATCTTGATTACATCTAACATCCACATACTAACCCATCAAAACTAAGTCCTAAATGGAAATCTACATCATAACATAGAGTATTATATAGATTCCCTGTTTACACATTTAGGTGTTGTTTACAAGTAAATGTTTCAACAATCCATAAATTTTTACATGTATCCCAAAAGTCCAACTATAGAAAAATCAGTTTCGACAAGAGAACATACAAGTGAAAGATAGTGCTAATCTATGTCATGCTGGGGTAGGCCTCACACTTAACTTTTGAGAGGAAAATACCACTACTAGGCAAGCCCTTTCCACAAAGCTATAGTTTAATTCATATTTAATCAAAGTTCTATTCAAGTAATATATAGCTCTTTCTTTTCCTTCATTATCTTCTTGTGCCAATAAAACTCCTAAAGATTTTTCCGTTGCTGATATATAGAGTAACAAAGGTTTACCTTGAATAGGTGACATCAAGATGGGTGTATTCATCAAGTACATTTTCAACAATGTAAAGGATTTATCACACTCCTCATCCCATGTAAAGATGGTGCCTTTATGTAGCAACCTTGTGAATGAATGACATTTTTCCGCCAATTGAGAAATGAACCTCCTTATAGATTGAATTCTCCCTTGAAGTGACCTCATTTGACTAATATTCTTTGGAATGTCCATGTCCATTATTGCTTGTACTTTTTTAGGATCTACTTCAATGCCTTTTGCAGAAATAATGTACCCTAGGAGTTTTCTGGATTGTACCCCAAAAGCACACTTCTTTGGGTTAAGTCTCACTTTGAATTGTTCTAGCCTTGTAAAAATATTTTCAAGTATTAAGTGATCTTTTCGTTCATGTGACTTAGCTAGAATATCATCCACATAGTCTTCTAGAAAGGTGTACATCATGTCATGGAAAATGGTAGTCATTGCTCTTTGATAAGTGGCTCCAGCATTTTTGAGACCGAAGGGCATCACATTCCAAAAAAAAGTACCCTGTGGGCATGTAAAGGTTTCCTTCTCTTGAGCTTCAGGTGCAATGTGAATTTTATTATATCCACTAAATCCATCCATGAGTTGAGACATAGAATGACCCGCAGTTAGATCCATAATAGCATCAATGCTAGGTAATGGAAAGTCATATTTTGGGTAAGCAAGGTTTAAATCTCTAAAATATGTGCAAACTCTTATGGATTTATCATGTTTAGTAACTGGTACAATGTTGGAGATCCATTCTACATATGCAATTACTCTTATGAATCCCACCTTGAGTAACTTTTCCAATTCTAATTTTACTAAAAGAGCTACATGTGGATGCATTTTTGTCAATTTCTTCTTGACGGTCTTAACCCTGGGTTTCACATTCAAATGATGCATTATGAAACTTGGATCCAATCCAGGCATGTCAGAATATGACCATGTAAAGTTGACTTGCTTTGCTTGAAATAATTTGATGAACTCTTTCCTCTCCAAGGGACTCAAAGATGCTGCCAAGTGAATAAATTTGGGATCCACTTCGGTATCAATGTTAACCTTTTCTGTCGGTTCAATGAGTATAGGGGATCTTTCATCTTCATGTGCTGGTAAGGTGTCCAACCTCTCTTCCTTAGGTGCCATAGTTGGGTTATCACCTTCGTAAACATCCTTTATTTTTACTTTTTTGGGGGTCTAGCACTGCCACATGGTGGTTTTCACCACTAGACCTTCTCATTTTTTTATTTTTATTTTATTTTCATTTTGTGAATTAAGAGGTTGAACACCTTCTCCTATCATCATGTCTTGAGTGAATTCATTTATGGAAGAATTTGGTTCAACCATATTTAGGTATAAGGCCATTGCATTGTCATTTGGGAAGTATAGTAAGTCATTTGGCTCGGAAAGATCCCAATCAATAAGTTTGGGGTGCATTAAGGACAAGGATTAATTGGATGGATTATCATTTTAAGGATTGAGGGACATTAATTTGTTTGATGGTTCATACATTTTATCATCAAGGTCTATGACATGTGCCTCTTCAAGATGGTCCATGGAAGAAGGATCAAAATCCTCTTCACTAGAGTCCTCTAAGATTTCCATGGGAAAGAAAACCTGTGGATTAAACACTAGGTTAGAATCTCCCACCCACAAAGGTACCCAAGGTTAACCTACCCATTGAGTGTAAGGAGGTGCTTGTTCTACATTGGATTGTTGAGGTTCACTTGATGTTTGAGTAGAAGTCAAACCTTGAGTCACATGTTCTTGATTCTCAACTTTAGGAGGAGTTGCATAAGTGTGAATGGTATCAACCTCTATATCATGACAAGATTCTTCAAAAAAGGAATTCCACTCATAATCCCTAGAATCATCTTCACTTTCGAAGCCTACCATGTGTATATGTGCATGAAAATCATGCATGGGACTTGAACTTTCTCCCTTATTTTGAAAACCTATGCCGACTTTCTCTTCTTTTTCTCTCCAAACTGGTTCAATAGGTTATAACAATCCTCTATGTCAAACTCCTAAGGTTCCTCTCCCCTTATATGCCATTTTCTTCATGATATCAAATCCTTTTCCATATTGATCAGTTTGGATGTTGATATGTTGCACTCTTTCAATGAGATTAGCTGAATTATCCTCCTCTTTATAAAGCCATTGTAATACTTCATTATCCTCCTTTTCCATTTCTTGTTTGTCACATTCTCTCACAAAATGATAATTATACTTGTGAGGTTGATGATCTTTGGATGGCTTCCCATGTTTCCTTGGAGATGTAGGTAAATCAAATAGGGAAATGAAATATTCCCCTACCCCTTTTGAGTGAATTTTGCATTGTTTCTCAAATTGGTTCATCATGTCACTCATCTTTTGATAATGATCTTTCTTAGCTTATTCTCTTTCTTCCTTAGTGGGTTTCAAAGTTTCCATTCTCAATGTTGAAGTCTTGACTGAATTATCATTTGAATTTTGTCCCTCATAACTCATATTTTCTTTTCCCTTAGTTGATGTAGTTGAGTTAGTTTGAATAGGGTTAGAAGTTGATGTAACATTTGATGCTGGTTTTGAACTTTCCTCTTTATCTTCTTCCATGGGAATATCAGGGATGACTCCTTCCATATTATGAGGTATTAATAGTCCATGACTTGGCTTCAAGGTATTACAATATTGGAATAGATTTGAGTCTCCTCCAATCGTGATCTCTTCTCCCATGTGTGGAAACTTTATGAATTGGTGATAGGTAGAAGGCACCACTTGCATTTCATGTATCCATGGCCTTCCCAATAGGATATTGTAAGTCAATTTCATATCAAGGACCTGACATATGGTATTATTTTCGATAGGTCCCACTTGAATTGGTAGAATAATCATACCCTTTGAATATCGTTCCTCCTCATCATAAGCCTTAATGGTGATTTGCTTTTTAGGGTCAATGGAATACTTAGTTAACCTTGATGACTTGAAAAGGTTTAAAGTGAAAATATTAAGACCAGCTCCCCCATCTATGAGAAATCTCTTGACCCTATGCCTTTGGATTAACACTTCTATGTGCAAGGGTAAGTTTTGAGGATGTGTGATAGACATATCATCTTGCTCTGAAAATGAAAGACAATGAGGGGCTATGAGATGTCCTACCATGTTCTAAAATTTATCTTCCTCCAAGTTTATAGGAATGGTGGTCTCAACCAAGGATTTTTCCAAGATCTCCTTGTGATTAGGAGATAATTTCAATAGCTCCAAAATCAATATTTGTGTTGTAGTCTTTTTTAATTGATCCACCAAACTATAAGGCTTTGTTGTAGGTGGTGTTTGTTTAGCCAAAATAATTGGTGTTTTAGGACCAATAGTAATAAGAGTACCCCCTTGTAGGGTAACCTTTGAGGCTTGCCCCCTTGTGATGGCATTAGAGGTCTCCACTTTAGGTTGATCTTTGATCACAACAACATTGATAGTACTCTCATGGCTGGATATAGTATTGATATTATTATCATAGGTATGTGCAAAGTTAACATTATTATTGCCTCTTGCATTGTTCCCATTATTTCCTCCATTGTTTGAATTGGAAGATTCTCCTTTTTCATGTTTATAGAAAGGAGTCTTAAAGGTCGTGTGGTCATCATTAGTTTGAGGGCCTTCTACTTTTATCACACCATTGTCAATGAGATATTGTACCACATGTTTGATACACATGCGATCATTTGTCTCATGTCCCCGATTTCTATGGTACTCACAATGGTTATTCTCACTCAACCAATTTGGCTTGGTTTGAGGTTCATATGGTTGAGCCCTTGGTAGGTCAATAAGTTTATTTGAAATAAGTGTCCTTAATGCATTTTCCAATGGCTCACCCAAATTAGTGAATGTCCTTTTGGGTGTAGGTGCAAAGAAATGTTTAGGCTTGTAAGCCCCTTGATTATTCCCAAATTTTTTATTAGTATTGTTGTTGTTAAAGGGCACTTTGGGTGCTTGATTTACATTATTGGCTTGAACTAAACTTTGAGTGAGATTGAAGGGGGTGGCCTTTAAATTATTTTCCTCTACCACTCCATCATTGACCACTCCTTTATTGTTGCTATTTCTCATCCAAAACCGGTCGTTGTTAGGGGTATTGCGATTTTGATTAGGATTGGAGGTATTATTGTTGTTTTTATTCTTGTTATCCTTGTAAAGTTTAATCTCTCCACTTTTGAATAATAACTCTTCCATTGTTACCCCATTCTCAATTAGGTCTTGGAATGATCTAGGACATTGTAGTCTTAACCGATAGCTCATTTCATGATTCAAGCTATTCACAAAGATATCCATCTTCTCCTTTTCAGGTACACTTCGAGGGTATCTAGCAAATACCGCTCGCCGTCATTGTAGGAAAAGTAGAAATCCCTCTCCTTCTCTTTGCTTGGTGTTATATAAATTAAGAATTGTAATCTCATGTTTGATATTATAAGAGTAATGAGTTACAAACTTAGAGGCCAATTCTTCAAAGGTTCGGATGCCGGAGGGTAACTTCAAAAACCACTCCATTGCCATACCTCCCAAAATTCTAGGGAATAACCTCATTAGGTAAGTTGTGTCATGCATGAAATCTAGACTTAAGGTGCAAAATTCCCTTATGTGACCTTGAGGATCAGTTGTTCCTTCATATTTGTCATATTTAGGAAAGATAGCATTAGTTGGGAATGGAACCATGATTAATGACTTATCAAATGGAAAAGGACACAAAGCTTTGATAGAAAAGGGTTTATGAACCCCGCTTTGTTTCATCGTGTCCAATTGCATTTGGAAAAGTTGGAATTTCTTGTTCATGATATCAATGGGGTTAGCCTCAGCTTCTTTTTGTTTAATTTTGTTGACATCATAGTCATGTGGAAGTTTGAGACCCATTTGTGCTAGGTCTAAAAAGTACTTTTCCTTGTCTTTTTCCAACAATTTTTCCATAAGCTTCATAAAGAAGGGACTTTGCATTGCTTCATTAACCTTTTCATTGGTTACTTCTTCATAATTAGGGTCAATGTTTCCCCCATTGTTATTACTATTTAACCCTTGGTTGTTAGGGTCAAGGTTAATTCCTCTAAGGTTGTTGGTGTTTAACCCTTGATTTTTAGGGTCAATGTTTCCTCCATTGGTATTGTTATTTGATCCTTGGTTGTTAGGATCAAAATTTCCCCCTCCATTGTTATTCGTATCCTTGTTGACATGGTTGATTTGGTCAGGGTCTATATGGCCAAATGGAAAAGACATTGTTGGCTCTGTTTCCTTTATAGGATCTGGTAAAGGTCTTGAAGAACTAAAAGGATCACCCAGAAAAGGACACTCTTGCCTTAGATAAGATCCGTCAGGTTGTAGGGTAGCCTTGATGTAATGAGATTGTGTAAAAGCTGACATTGAAATAAATTGAATGAAGATCTTAGGCTTTTTATCACACTTAATTGATCAATCCTTGAATGATTTTTCAAAAGGTCCAATAATGGCAGATTCTGATCAATTTGCATGTACAAAGAGGTAAAATTCCAAAAAGGGTATCCAAAAATGTGAGTAACTTGTTTTCAAACCTCTGGGAAAATTCCACTATTTTCCCTTCTTTGTTTTTGGGAAACTCTTGCCTGTGTGTAGGCGGCTTTCAAATGTTGGTACGCGGTTACTGTAATTCCTCTACGCGGCGCTCTATAGTTCGTAGTGGCATTTTCCTGTTGATAGGTAGTTTTATAATGTTTACACATGGCACTTTCTAGTGGCTTACATAGCTTATGAAATTTTCCAGGCAGTGTTTCAAAGTTACAGGTGGCCCAAAATTGTTTATACGTGACACTTTGCTGATCAAAGTTGAAATTTTTAAATTTTTGAATTTTAAACATTTAGTAGTTTTGATCAGACCTGTTAAAGAAGATTCTTGCGTGAAAATAAATTAGAATTTCAACACACACATCAAATTTTCACCATATCCCTAAAACAACACTAAAAGTGTATGTTCTCGGATGTTTTTACGGGTATAACATAAGAAAATCTTCCAAGCAATCTACCTAGAGTCAAATTTGGCTTTTAACAATGGCTCTAAAAAGGTAGGTTTACTATTTAACAAGGTTTTAATCACACCTCCATTCTAAATCTTGTTAAGTTCCTTTACCCCCTTGCGGGCTTCCCACACGCATGAAAGTATGATTTTATGCAATCCCGAAGGACTACTCGAGGAAGTGAGGATGACTTGCACAAGAATTAGTCACTTTTTGATTAAGGTAAAGTGCATTTTTTCTATAGTGGGTTGGATGATATCATGGAAAAAGTGATTGTCTCCCACTTTGGGTCGTTTCCTCTCACCATCCTCGTAAGGTAAATCTCAGGAGGCAGGCCCTTTAAAGCTCTATTTTAATCTAGCATGTATAGAAAAACAAGAAATAAAACCTGGTTCAACAAGTTTGGGAATTCGATTCAATTAAAAAGTGAAGAGCATATCCCTATTGTTGTTCCTTATTCAAAACACCTCAAACACTCTTGTTCTTTTTCAACCCCTTGACAATGGGGTTCTTAAAATTGAAGTGTTTGGTTAATTCCTTATCCCTTTCTTTCTACCAAATTGAATTCACACGTTTGGATTTTTGATTCACTTCGAAAAGTGAAGAGCATATGCCTAATTCTTGTTCAATTTGGACAATAATAGGGGTTTTCCTAATTAGACTAGGTTTAAATGAAAGCCACAATTTAAGCAATGCAAGCTTGATTAGAAAAATACCTTATTTTTGAAGCTAGCAAAGGCTAGGCACATTTTTGATATATTTTGCTTTTTTTCAACTCACCTAGTGGTGATCGTTCCCACTCTGGCTCCTCCAACAAGTTAGTCAACACAACAAAGACAAAGTGAAGAAAAACTTGCAAATCCAATTGACAATCACTCCTAAGTTATTTTGATCAAATTTTGCAAAAAATCAAGCTTAAAGAACTAAAAATGAAAATCAATCAAAGAGTAGGGAATTTCTTTTTGTATGCAAAAACAAATTTGATATAATGATCATACAAATTATCTTCCTCTTTTAAACTTTCCAAAATATTAGATACATGGATTTCTTTAGAGATTTTATTTTGTGCTCTTACCTCTTTGCTAGGCCTTGTCACTCTTTTCTCTAGTTTCTATACTTTTAGATGATTTTTCATCTACAGGAATTGAAAATACAGTGTTAGAAAGATGAACAAATCAATTAAAACTTGATAAAAAGAAATAAGTTCTACGTGGCGTTTAATAGCTAATAAGCATCTTTTAACTATTAGAAAGTGGAACTTAAAACTTTGAAAGTGACAATTAAAAGTTAAAAAGTGGCTCTGGAAAATCCAGAGGCGGCTAAAGAAAAACCACAAGTGGCATAGAATGTGCAAATTGCGGTCAACAAAGGATAGTACATGGCTATGGAATGATCACAGGTGGTCTTTTGCTGCTAACAGGTGGCCCTTTACAGAAGCAGGTGACACAATTTATCTTTTGCGTGGCTTAAGAATGACAGACAAAAAATAGAAGAAATTTGTAAGCGGCTCTTGACTGTTCACAAGCAGCTTCAGAATCTTCGCAGGCGGCCTTCTCCTATTTTCTACAAAATGACAAGAAAGTGAACCAAAACGCACAAAAAAAAATGATTAAAATGATTAAAATGAGGCCTAAAGCCCCACGATGGGTGCCATTTGTGTTTGATAAGTTACACCTTCATGAAATTAGGGTTCAAAACTATAATTATATGGAAAGAAAATGACAATTTAGCATAAGAATTGCAATTAAATCCATGACATCTCATGGTTCTCTATCTAAGCTTTGTTGAAAGAGCTCTCAGCCTTAATCTCTCTCAAGGACAATCCTAGAATGAGAAATTGATAACAAAAATGCTTAAATCTAGCTCAACTCTCTCAAATGATATGAAATTTAACTCAAATGCTCATATTATGCTCTCAAATCAACAATTTGCTTCTGAAAATGATCAAAATGCTCTCAATTGCTCACACTTGCTCACAAATTTCCTATAGTAATTATGCTATGCAGTCAAATTTTATAGGATCCCTTATTCTTAGAAAAAGGCTTGTATTTATAGAAAATTCCCAAGGGTGGGGGGTAGAGTGAATTAACCATGGGTTAATGCTTGGTTGAGTTTGATCCCTCAAATGGTTTCAAATGGGGGGACCATTTGAATGGTTTTCCTCAAAGGGTGGGACAAGAAGACAAGATCCTCAATTCTCATTAGTTGATAAAATTGAGATGAAAGAAATTAGGATTTATTTAATTCAATCATTTAATTAAATTAGCCATGTAAGGGTGAATGTGTTGAATTTGATTTTTGGTTTAAAACTATACAATTAATTGATTAAAATCAATTATATAATTTTGATTGGTCCCTTTTAGGCTTGAATTTGATTATTTGATTTCATTATTAATTAATCCTTTGATTTTCATTGATTTTTTCCAATTTCCTTGATAAATGTCCATTTGAATGATTTAATCTATTTTGATGCATTTTGATGAGATTTAGGGCAATTGGCTGAGATTTGCAGATTTGCATGATTAAGAGACACCTGGTCAATTTTAGGTGTCTACAAAAACATCACACAATACAACACAAGAATCAAAAAGATAGTCAATGCTATTCGAGGAGTTGGAGGTGTACTATAAGAAGATACAGTGGTAATTAAAATTATAAGAACCTTACTTCCTACTTATGCTATTAGAGTATATGCCATTCAAGAAATGAGAGCAGTAGCAAATAACAATGTTACTCTAGAAAGTTTGATTGGAGGACTGATTTCATTTGAGATGAATAACTTTGATAATAGTGTCTTAAAAAACATAGAGTCTACATTCAAATCTTCTTTGAGAATAGGTAAATCAAGTCATAAAGACACTATGAGAAAAGATAGTGAAAGTGAAAGTGAAAGTGAAGAAGAAGATCTTGATTAAATTGAAGCACTTATGGAAAGAAGAATGCAGAGAGGCAAAGGTAAATACAAAGGTAAATTACCACTTGTTTTTTTAATTGTAAAGAGATTGGACACTTTGCTGCAAGATTTCCTAACAGAAGAAAATATGACATAAGTAATAACAAATCATTTGAAAAGAAGACTGACAGAGGTGATTACAGAAGCTACTGACAATCAGAAAGAAGAGATACCTGAGACTACAAGGAAAAGGGAAAGAAGGAAAGTTACCTAGAAAAATGCAAAGATGATGATACTGACACCAAATCTAAGGAAGACATCGAGATGGTGTTTGTGGTAGTAAAAGATGATTCAGATGATGATGAAGAAAGGTATGTAGAAACTGCACTCATATCTAAAGTTAGTAAAAATGATGTCTAGATCATAGATAGTGGCTGCACTCACCATATGACCAGTGATAAGAAAATTTTTGAGACTTTTGAATACTATAAAGGTGGTTCTGTAAGAATGGGTAATGACACACCTTGTCCAGTTAAAGGTAGAGGAACCATAATGTTGAATAACTAGATAAAATGTGAAAATGCTTACTAGGTAAATGGATTGAATTATAATATATTGAGTGTTTCTCAGTTGAACAATTCAGGTTACAGAGTAGCATTTGAAAATAAGAAGGCAAAGATCTTCAATAAATTAGGAAATCTTATTGGTACCGATGAGCAGACAAAAGGTAATTTATTCTATCTAAATGATACTGAAACCAATTTCTTAATGGCTAGAAATGAAGACATATGGTTGTGACACAAAATATTGTGTCATGTGAACTTTAACAACATGATAAAAATAAGCAGAAAAATAAATGTAAGAGGCTCACCGATGATGACCAAGCCCGACAACATCATGTGTAAGAATTGTCAAAAAGGTAAGATGACAAAGTCTAGTTTCAAAAGAAAAACCCATACATCTGATGCCATTCTAGAATTAGTCCATACTGGTTTATGTGGACCTATGAGGAAAAAGAGTTATTATGGAGATAGATATTTGTATTCTCTTTGTTGATGATTACTCTAGAATGAATACAGTAATGTTTCTAAAAGATAAATCAGAAGCATTTAAGATGTTTAAATTTTATAAGGAAATGGTTGAAAAACAAAGTGGTAAAGAATTAAAATGCTTAAGATCAGATAGAGGAGGGGAATTTATTTCAGATGAATTCACTAACTTTTGTAATGAGCATGGAATCAAAAGACAAGTCTCTGCACCAAGAACACCATAGAAAAATGGAATTGCTGAAAGAAGGAATAGATCCATAGTTGATTGTGCAAGGACACTGATGATAGAAAAAGGCATCACCCAAATATTCTAGAGAGAAGCTATCAGTACTGCTGTGTATACATTAAAAAAAGTACAATTGAAGAAAGACACCAAAAAGACACCTTATGAGCTTTGGTATGGATACACACCCAATGTGAGTTATTTAAAATTTTTTGGCAGTCAATGTTATATCTTAAAAGATGATAGAAATGGAAAAATTGACTCCAAGAGTGATGAAGGAATATTTCTAGGGTATTCCACCAAGAGCAAGGCTTATAAATGTCTAAATAAGGCCTATAACAAAATTGCTGAAAGTGCAAATGTAAAGACAAATGAATTTGCAGAGAAGAATGAAAAGGAAAGCACTAAAGAACCAGAGGACTACAATAGGTTTGTATACAATAAAGAACCTGACACTCTACCCGACCAATAATGTAGAGCTCCCGAGCAATAGATCATTGCATCCGATCATCAGGCTACAAATACTGATGATCAAAATATTGCTCAAGATGATGCACAAAGTGATGAAGAACAGAATGAAGAACAAAATGATGATCAAGGTGATAAACAAAGAGTTGAACCTGTGCTTGCAAGATATGTTAGAAAGAACCATCCATAGAACCAGATCATTGGAGACAAGAAGGTTGGTATGATAACTAGAAGTAAGTCTCTAAATACAAGATATCTTATTTGTGATTATAAACCCAAATCTATCAATGCTACACTAGATAATGATGAATGGGTAAGTGCTATGAAAGAGGAGATTGAAAAGATAGAGAAAAACAAGACATGGACACTTTTACCAAGACCAAATGACAATAATGTCATCAGTACAAAATAGATATTTAGGAATAAACTAAATGAGAATGGAGAAGTCACCAGAAATAAAGCAATGCTAGTATGCAAGGGATGTGCACAAGAAGAAGGAATTGAATATGGAGAGACCTTTGCTCTGTTTCTAGGCTAGAAGGAGTAAGAATATTACTTGCTTATGCTACATGTAAAGGATTAAAGGTATATCAAATGGATCTCAAGTCTACATTCCTAAATGGAATACTTGAAGAAGAGGTATACATTGAACGTCCAGAAGGGTTTTTTGATCTAGACAAGAGGGACATGGTATGTAGACTACAAAAATCTTTGTATGGATTAAAACAAGTACCCCGAGATTGGTATGAAAGACTTCATTCCTATCTTATAAGTATTGAATTGTAAGAACTAGTGAAAACAATAATCGTTACTTAAAGGAAGATACTGATGCTAACATTTTGATTGCTGAGATATTTTTTGATGACATCATATTTGGAGGCAATGATATGCTATGCAAGTCATTTTCCAATGAAATGAGCAAAGAGTTTGAGATTTCTATGTTTGGAGAGATAAAGTTCTTTCTTGGTCTACAGATCATGCAACAAGATGAAGGTATTTTTAGTACACAATCTAAATACATCAAAGAAGTACTAAAAATATTCAAAATGGAAGAGTCCAAACTAGTTGGAACACTGTGGTGGAACACATGTCGACAAGGTGACTTACATCCATTCTCATTCAGGGAAGTATCTATTTACACATACTTACTTGTCTTTCATAGCTTCTATTGTTTATCATCTTTTTTCTTATCGAAGTATTATCACGTATTTACTCATTTTCATATGTCTTAATGTTTAATGTTTGAAGATTCACATTTGTATTAGAATCATTTTCTTAAAGTTTTCTTTTCCACTCGGAGAATCTGATAATCTAATCTTGTGACTTTTTTCCTTAAGGACATTATGTAATTGCGATTGATCTTGAATATGTTTTTGACTAAGTGCAAGGTCCTATGTGGTGTTTTCATGTAGATCCTAATTCAATTAAAGGGAAT
>MU223049.1:1098226-1112753 GCA_018584345.1 Thuja plicata | reverse complement strand
CTAAGTTTTGTGAGTAGTTTCAGGGAGCATACTGCTTTGTTTAAGGATTTGATACAATAGTTTTCAGGTGACAGGGTAACTTGTAAGGCAACTTACCTGAATTGCATGTGGGTTGTAAGGCAATCTGCTATATTTTGTTTCTATGAAATCTTAGCTTATTTGACTCTGTAGCCCAAAGGATAGGCACTGGTTCAGAAAATAGTCTGATAATCTATCTTTATCTAAGTTATTCCAAAATGTCAAAACCAATTCAATCAAAATACTTTGTTACTAAGAATAGACAAACTAAACTTGTTAAGGACCTATGTCAGCAGGACAGTGTCCATTTTAGTGATTCCTTGGAGAGTGAATCATTAGGTTATCCCTCCTACTATAAAAGGAAGAAGGATGAAAATATTTATATCACTGATTCTTGTTATGCTTACAACCATGGTTTGTATGGTTATATCTTGCATCTGGTTATGCTTGGTTATTTGCAAGGTGATTCATAAGTTGGTTTAACAAAAGATACATAGAAAATCAGTGTCCACATTAATATATACTGTGTAAACAACAATCATAAGAGGTAAAACCTGCCTGAGTATATGTGGAACTCAAAAATGAAGAAGGACCTTATCCAGTCCTTAGTAATTAGGCTTTTCTTGTCTCTGAATCAGTATTAGAAGGCATAGTGTTCAAGTTGTTATTTCAAGCACTATGGTTCATACAAGAAAAATCCCTAACATAACCTATAACTAGAAACAAACACACAACATAAAAAAAACACACCTGTACATATAATACATACTACTGTGCATGGAAAATAAGAATTATTTGAAGAATTTTTTCAGAAACTATCCATGCACTGGCAATTCCTATTCTTCATCATCCAGACTCTTGAGGAAATAAGAATATTTTCCAAAGATCTGGGATATGACAAAAGGCCCTATCCATGGCGACTCAAACTTTTTGTGTTTTCCTTTGTCTTCAGCCCTATTATTCCATTGCAATACAAAATCACCAGGCTAAAATTTTCTCTCATATGCTCTTCTGTCAAAAAGATACTTCATTTTTTGTTGCAATTTCATATTTTCCATTTGGCATTCTCTCCTTATTTCATCCAATTCTACCAACTGAACCATCCTTTCTTCCATAGGTTTAGAAAATTCCATCTGTTTATCTTGGATAAAATTATAAATTGGGAGCAAATTGTTGATAGGTATTCTTGACTGATCACCATAAACCAACTCAAAGAGAGATTTTTCAGTGGCCTTCTTGATAGTGATCCTATAAGTTCAAAGGGAAAGTTTCAATTTAACATGTCAAGCTCTTTTATTTCTTTCCAAGGTCTTTTTTAAGATTTGTAAAATACTCTTATTACTAGATTATTCCTGACCATTGGCTTGAGGGTGGTATAGGGATGAATAAGACAAAACAATTCACATATCAGAGAAAAAGTCAATAAATTCTTTAGACCTGAATCACATGGCATTATCCATCACCAATTTAAGGGGAACACCAAATCTTTTAATTATATTATCCATCACAAAGTCAATAACCACAGTGCTTGTTGCTCTCTTAGTTGGGATTTCCTCTACCCATTTTGTAAAATAATCAGTTACCAGCAGAATCCAACTATGCCCCCCACTTGATTTCTCAGCAAACTCTCCTATGAAGTCCATTCCCCACATAGAAAAGGGAGCCTTTGTTACTACAAGGTTTAACAATAATTCTCCTGAATACTTCATCTTGCTTGAGAATCTTTGGCATGGCTCACATTTCCTGACAAAAGTGTAAGCATCTTGAAACAAACAAGGCCAATAGTATCCAGCTCTTAGAACCTTATGAGTTGTTGACCTAGCAGAATAGTGCCCTCCACACATTCCAGCATGCATTTCCTTCAATACCTTTTCTGATTGGCCTTTTCTAAGACATAATAAAAATATCCCATCTCTATTTTTCCAGAACAAGTCACCATGCAACAAAAAATATTTCTGAGATTGCAATCTCAAACTCCTCCTTCGGTTGTCATTCAAGTTATCCGGACATCTAGCATTTCTCAGAAAATATACAATATTGGCATACCAGGATTGCATTTCAATACTTGTCAAACAATTCTCATTTGTATCAACACAATTAACATGGACCAAATCCAAATTTTCTTCTATCATCAACTTTGCCAACCTAGTCCTCTCACCAATTTAGTGATATGGATGTCTAGATAAAACTCTTGAATTTTGTTTATCCATTTACACCTTTTTCCTGTTACTTCATTCTGAACAAAGATGTCTTTGACAGCACCATGAGGAACATAAGCATTTACCTTTGCACATACCAGGTAGGTTCTGAAATCTTTGACTACCTTTACCAGAGCATAGGCTTGTTTCTCCATCAACTGATAGTTTAACTCAGCTGATTGCAATGACTTGCTAAAAAATGCAATGGGATGTTCAAATCCTTCACCATCCTTTTGCAAGAGGACTGCTGCAATAGTGTGAAAGGAAGAAAAAGTAAACAAGGAAAAGGGCTTGGTGTAATCAGGGGATACAAGGACTGGTGCTTCTTGAATAGCCCTTTTTATTTTTTAAAAATCTGACTATGCCCCTTGGTCCCATTCAAACTTCACATTTTTCTTCAGCAATTTGACAATATGTTTAACCAGTTCTATAAAGTTGGCAATAAATATTGTAAAAAAATTAATCTGCCCTAGAAATGATTGTATACCTTTTAAGTTCTTGGGATAAATTACCTTTTGGATGGCTTCAACCCTTTTAGGATCTATCCTTACCCCCTCCTTTGATACTATGTGTCCCAAAAGTTTCCCCTCAGTAACAACAAAGTGACACTTTTTTGGGTTTAGAGACACTCCATATTCCAGTGCTTTTATCATGACCTTTCCAAGTGATTGCAATGATCTTCTTCTCTTTTTGAGAAATCTCTCAAATCATCTTGGTACACTACCATCAGAACATCTATAAGGTCTTTGAAGGCTACATCCATAGCTCTTTGAAAAGTTGCACCAACATTTTTCAACCCAAATGGCATACGAGCATACACATAAGTGCCCCAAGGGGTAGTAAATACTATTTTGAATTGTTTAGATTCTTTAACCAGCACTTGATTATACCCTGAGAATCCATCCATCATAGACAACAAAGCACACCCAGTGAATTTATGCAACATAGCATCCATGTTAGGTAGCCCATAGTTATCCTTCAATGAGGCTACATTCAAATTTCTGAAATCAACACACAACCTTATATCCCCATTTTTCTTTCTTACTGGGACTAAATTAGAGACCCAAGATGAATGTCTAATAGGCTTGATTATGCCTGCATCTCTCAGCTTCATCAGTTCTTCCTGCATTTTGGTAGCCAGTAATAGATTGATTTGCCTCTATTTTTGTCTGAATGGTTTAATGCTTTCTTTCAAAGGGATATCATGCTGAAATAAGTATTTTCTATAGGATTTCAAATCCTCATATGACCATGCAAATACATGTTTATATTTCTTCAGCAATTTTATCAAATTCTATCTCACATTGTTGTCCAATTTTTTACCAATATAAACTAATTGGGGAGATGTTTCATATCCCAAATTAACTTCCTCTAACTCTCCCACTTTGGCATTGGACTTTTGAGTCATATAATTGTCATTTATGCTGAATAGACCTTCAAATTCAACCAACCCTTTGGGAATGTTATTAGTATCAAGTTGGATGAATTCTTGATCAAAGATATACTCCTTGTTGTCCACAACTAATATTAGAGAATTACAATCAATTTTTTAACCATCATATTGATCCACACACTGGATAAACCTAAGGATATCATCATCATCCTCAAATACTTGCCAATTATGAATATTGTTAGGAACTACAGGCCTACTTTTAATTTCAATCATTGAAATACTAGTAAGATTAGCATCATTATTTTTTAGGGCAACATTTTCCAGGAAATCTGCCATTATGTTATTGGATCTCTCTACCCATAAGATATTGAAAGAATCAAAGAACTCTATCCTATCCCAGATAGTATACTTGTACAATTTTAATCTTTCATCCTTAAAAACATAAAGCTCCCTAATCTAAGATATAATTAACTGGGAGTCTCCATGAAATTTTAGACACTTAATAGCATGCTTGATAGCAATATCCATCCCCAAGATCAAGGCTTCATACTCAGCAATATAGTTTGTGCATTGGAAAGTCAACAGGAAAGAGTATTTAAATGTGATTCCTGATGGGGAAATAAAGAAAACTCCTGCTCCAGATCCTTCTTTTGAGCATCCTCCATCAAAGTAAATTTTCCATAACCCATCTTGTTGCAACAATAATGCATCCACAATTTGGTCAGTGTTCTTTAACTATGGCTTAACCTCTTCAACAATAAATTTTTCCAAATCAACATTTATGTAACAGTTTAATTGCTCAAGTGGAACCACCTCCACCATAACAGATGACTGGGGTTCCCTATACAATTTGACCTCATGTCACTTTATAGGGATAGTGACATAGGACAAATCTAGCTACATTTTTCCACCTACTACTGCTGCCCATTGCCTTGACAGAAGCATACCATAATATGGTTTAGTACCCACTACCTCTATATCCTTTTTATAAGTTCCTTCAGGGAAAGTAGCAAATTTCACCTCAATGTCTTTCAATGTTCCTATCATAGGAACTTCTTGTTGTCCATAGCATAACATCTTCCAGTAGATGTAGTGACCTGGAGGCCCAACTCCTTCATCACATGATAAGACATCACATTTGCTGCTGCTCCAGAATTAATCATGCAGTTTTTTACCAAGAAATTATTTACCATTAAGGTGACATAGAATGGGTCAACAGATAATGGTTCTTGAGTGGTTATGTTCCCAATACATATATTCAAAAATTATTTTCTTTTTTCTTTCCCTTTCACCAGTGGGCTGTCTTTCCTAGTATCATTTGGTATCAATGGCATTTCCTCTTGGTTTGAAAAAAATACATCATCTATCCCTTTTAAAAGTGCCAGAGCAGCTTCTTGGTGTTCTTTTATTTTCAGCATCTCCATAAGTGGGATTGAAACTTTCATTTGGGTCAAAGCATGTTTTATGTCAAAAAGGGGCAATTTAGGGGACATATCACTCATCCTTTTCACTTTCTTGGATTTCTCATTAAGTACTAGTTCCTCTCTTGCTTCCTCATTTCTAGTATGATAAAAAAAGACACTGCTTTTTTCTCATGATTTTCACTCTTATCTTCCCTGACATGGGAATCTTCAGTAATTCTAGGTGACTCCCTTTTGACATAGACAAGGAAAAGTTTACCTTGAGCTGGTTGCACTATTCTATTTCTTAAGTTGTAAGCATTTCTTTCCTGATTAATTGCTGCAACAGTCAAAGACCTCTTTTCTTCATCAGTGGGAATTCTAAAATGAGACTGTGAGCTATCATTCCCCATTGTATTTATAGTTTCTTGTGAGAAATTTTCATCTTGGTCACTTTGATAGGGTGGATTTAGTAATTGATTTTAAAAAAAGGAATTATCTCCTATACACAAATTGTCAGAAGATGATGCAATATCAGAAAACCATGGGTATGGTTTCTTTACTATGAATATATTGATAGTAGGGCCTTCTTGTTCTCTTTCTTCTGTTTGATCAAACAGAGCCTGGGCTACTACACATTGATAGGAAGAATGTGGCATATTGTAGGCATCACACCAGGGAGTGTTCTCAACATAGTTGGCACTGTTCCTTTTTAGGGGATCTAGAGTTTCCTTGGCTTTTGGGTTGTCTTGTCCATTAGGGACTGGTTTTCCATTATTCCAATTAGTCTTGTAAGGGTAGTCTCTTAGGTTAGGATTTTTTTCAAATCTTTGGTTAGTATACCTATTATCACAGTACCCTCCTCTATCATTTTTATCCATTTTGGCAGTAAGTTCTTTCACTGCACTTACTAATTTATCCACAGTATCATCTTCTTTGGCATTTTTATTGGCTGACCCCTTTTCTTTCCAAATTTTATTGTCTTCCCTCTTCCCCAATTTCCCTAATGCTCTCCTATTACTCTCGATGTCAATTGCTATTTTATAAGCATCCCTTAAGGTTGTAGAGTTTTTGTCTCTAAGTAGGTAGGACATTTTTCCATCAACAACATTGATATACATGGTAAGGCATACTTCTTCATCTAACCTCAAGACTTGGAATAGTTTATTAATGGCCTTCTGAAATCTACTGTTAAAATTAGCCATACCTTCATTGAGGAATTTTTTATTATTGTTGAATTCATTTAACATGTATCCATAATTTACATGTTCTCTATACTGTTCCCTAAAAGACTTTACAAATTCATGCCAGGAAGCAGTACTATCATTCAGTAAATTTTTTAACCAATCCCTAGCATCTTCTGTTAATGACTGGACAAAAAGCTTCATAATAACATCCTCATGTTCAATCTCAAAGTCAGTTATCTTGTCACTAAAATATTTTAGATGTTCTTCACAAGTAAGAAACAATATTTCCATTGAACTTAGGAATTTTATCCCTTACCTCATTGGGGATCACAATAGGGTGACCAGGAATGCCTTCAAAAAATAGGGCTTTGTACCAATTCATGTGAACAGGTCTTCTCTGGAAATTTCCAAGTGTGTTATTATCACTTTGTCCAGTAGCTCCTTCTTCATGCTGAATGGGTGGGGGGAAAACTTTCTTTTGATTAGAGGTTTGTACATTCAGACCAGGATCCACAGGTTGAGAAATTACACCAGGGCTAGAATTTTGAATATTTGGATTCCTTCCACAACTTTGAACTTTAGGACCAACACCTTGATTGTTCACATTAGGATCAACAGATGGATTTGGTTGCTGTACCCTTTGATTCAAAGGCATAGAACTACTTTCAGTGGTATTAGTAGTATCATGAAGTAAAGCTATCTTCATTCTCATGTCAGCTGCAACACCTTCCAATTCCAATTTTTCTAATTGCTTGGCTAAATCCTCTTTGGCTTTCCTAGCTTGTTCCAACTCAATATCAACTTGGGATATTCCTATTGGGATGGAGACTTTATACTTAGGCTCATTTATGCTAATACCAACAAATTTTTTCTTACCTTTGTCAAGGGCATCCTTAGTAGTCATTTTAAGTTTTGCATTTTGTTCAATTTCATATGGGAACGGTTGCCTGGTGACAGGTCCTTCCTTCTCAAACTCATCCTTGTCAAGATTTGAGATCTTATTTGGGGCTTTATTCATTAAATCATTAAAGTTTCCAAATAATTTTGGATCCAAACCTTTAACTTCTTGATTTAGGCTTTTAGCCTTAAGGTCATTCCTTCTGGTTTTAGCTAAGAGTTCTTCTCTTTCCAACAATAAGTCATATATCTTCTTCCCATGTTTATCCTCTGCTTCAGCTATTTCCTTTTCTTGTTCTTTATTTTTCCTCTTTAAAGCCACAATCTCATCTTGCAACTTATCAGAATCATATGAAGTTATTTCAGCAGAAGAGGTCTCTTCTGGCGGAGCAAGATTTTCTTCTGCAGGGAAGAAACCTATATCAGTATTTTCTCCATCCCTAAAGGGATCAAAATTAGCATTAGCTCTGTAAGTGTCAGTTGGTCCCATGGGTCCTGCATCTTTGGATGAAGATGACTTCCTCTCTGGAATGGGAGTTTCCATCCTCCCTTTAGAGGTTTGGTGGTAATCATGCTTTGATGTCTCTCTTTTGGGCCATTTTTTCCTCTGAGGTGTATGGAGCACCTCTCCAACATCCATTTTAGGATTTTGTCTGAAGTATGATCTAGTATTCCTTTTTTGACTCATCCTTTAGAACAGACAAATATTTTGAAAATGTTTAATGTGCAACACTGGAGTACACAGAGGTTAGAGTCACCACCTCTTTTAAGAGGACAAATATATATAAAGATTCAAGTGCCTTGTCCTAACTCAGGTTTCCTTTTATAGAACTAAATCCAAATGGAACTTGAAAAAAAAATTTCTTGATAATTTCTCACCAGTTATTCCATCTGAGACAAGATTTGTATCATTTTCAGGATCAAAACCTTCAAACAGTGTGCCATAATAGATAAGCATAACAAACTTGCTTTAATGATTATGAGGAAAAAAAACCAATTTTCAATATTGCAAGGACAAACTCTTTCATGAACATGACTTTTAGAAAATCACAAGAGTTCCCCAGTAGAGTCACCAATTTGTTAGATCTTTTTCTTGTAGAATAAATATGTAGCAGTGAATGCTTGACTCTTTAATTCCCAATTTAGATTCTCATAGGGAAAAGGCTAATTAACAAGGATGAACATCCTTCTACACTTTGGGCTCCATAAATCCAAGCAGGTGCACCTTCAACAGAGTACTATCTTTTAGTAATTCAAACTGTGGATTAAGGATTCATGATCCTTCTTCCTTTTAAGCCACCAAGATTAGGAAGGATAACCTATTGATTCTCTCTTCAAGGAATCACTAAAGTGAATTATACTGAATACAATTAGCTAGACATGTATTTAAGATAACAGAAATATAAAGATTTATTAATATTGGATTGATGATAATGACCACTTGTCAGCATTTTGGCCAGTGCCTAATCATGGGTCATAGAGTCAGAATAAAACATACATACACCAGGGATAGTTAATTGAAATACAAATAAACCTCAGATGGAATGCCTTACAAACTATCCTCTCATCCTCACACCCCTGTATCAAATTTCCACATAAACCCTAACCCTTTGCAATTATCTACAAGATTTAAACTCTCCTTGAAAGAAACCCACAAATAATGACATGGCCACTTTATAACTAGTATATTTGAAATGCCTTACAAATTAAACATACAAGAACTAATAGTAGATGCAAAAAGACATCATTGGTGTCAAAATGGAGATTCCATTATATTTTATTAATATAAGCCTGATATCAGTACATTCAAATAGATTCAAAACCAAAGCCCAGACACCATTCAGAATTCTACCTTGTAGTCTTATTTTTACAATCCTCTTCAAAATATTACAACTTGCTACTTATAGATAGCCCTAGTCATCTTGGAATAGTTTTGGAAAATAAGGATGCAACAAGCTTCAGATGACTAGGCTATAGGACAAAAAATACATTTCACAAATGAGACAAAAATCAGGCAGAGAGAATAACAATTCTTTGTTACAAGTTATGTAATCCTTTGTCTTATGACCGCCTAAATTCTTGCAACTACCTTGAGGTTGTTAGGTCCTTATCATCTGGGATTTTTCCTCTTTATTGATGCAAAACTTGCACTTGCCTTTGTCCAGACAGCTAGGAAACACTAATGCTCGTTGTCACTCCTATACTACTACTTTCTGTAATTGGAGTGACAATACCTTACCTGCTAATCTAGGTTATAAACACCTTATCATCCAGCCAACTGAAGTTGAGAACCTCATCTTTCTGGCTGTTGAACTCCTCCCAATCAGCACTGGCCTTTTCAATCTCTGATTCCCAAGATTCAAAAAATTCTCTGGACTTGTTGAGAATGTCGATAGTTAATGTTGGTGCTCAAATAAATAGATTGGATTTCCTTTGTATTTTTCCTATCCAATGATGAGAAACCCAAGTTATTTGGCCAACTAACAAGTCACAACCAAGGCCAGGTTAGAACTTCTACAATTTTGGCTCTGCAAAACCAAGGCTGGTAGGCCTATACCTTAAACTTATCCTTCGAGTCTTAAGGCTTTTTATAGCATATAGAATACACTTCAAACCCTCTCTCTCAAGTATGGCAAGGCACTTGAAATAAATCTAACTAAAAGCAGTATATCATAAACTATAAACTAAAATAATTTAAGTAATTAAATAATGTTTAGTAAATATGTATGTAAATTGAAATGAACAGATAGATAAGATATCACAAAACTATAACAATGAACTAAATAACTATAATCCAAATAATGATTAGACCAGTGCCTTATTCTACCATGGGTAATAGAGTCAACATCATTCCAATCTTATGTTCAACCTCAGAGATAGTTTTACAAGAAAACTAATCACTTAAAAGGTGTTATGGAATGTACATGCAACCTAAAACAAATTCAGAGATATTTCAAATGGGTAATACTTCTCAGATGACAGACCAATTGACTAAGGCCTCAATCAACAGAATTTAATCATGCAAAATGAGAAAACCAATTGAAAATATAGACTATGAATCAAATCGGGAAGCATGCACATCAAACTATCACTTTGAAGAAGTTCTATTGGTTTATCCGAGGGACTAATTGTAAAATGATAATGAAACTATTACACATGTGAAAGAAAAATGACTTATCTTTATCGATTTTGAAAAAATAGTACATCCAGGTCCATGTTATACTTGTTGATTAAAAACAATCCAAATATGTGAAATTGTATTATATTGTATCCTCTCTCTTTACATTTTACATTATGTATATATATGTTTTTGAGTGGCTTTCACACCTTTTTAGGGTGAAAAGACACAACTCTTATTAAAAATTATTTTGAAAAAATAATAAACTAACTAAAAAATAACAACCTAACTTTCGAATTTGGCTTTGGTAGAAAATCAAAAACACCTTGTGAAAAGCTAATATTTTTGCTGGAGATAGGAAATTTGATTTTCCGAACTGGGTCATTTTTAGATTTTTAAAATTAGACAATATTTATCCTCTGTCAAAATAATCTTTGTAGCAGGTCTAAATTCTAGCATTTTCTGAAGGCTTCGATTAGTTAGTTCTATTTATTTGTGTCATAAAGATTCCTTCCTTTGATTTTTTTTTTTATGGAGAAACATTCTTCTTGATAATGGATTGGGACTTCTAAATTATCAAAATTTAGGGTACCACCAGTGGTTTTTTCTGGGGATGTATGCTCCCTGTGAGCATAGCGAGATTCCAGCTATCTCTAGAGAAGCAGATGAAGTATCCACACTTAATCTAATGCAAAGTGAAATTGGGTGGCCCCAGGCCTCCCCCCAAAAAAGTGAACATAGCTACTTTCCTCTATCAAACACATAATTTTGATCATGTAATACTTTGGATCTCCTGAATATGATGCCACCATTCTCATGGACAACATTCATTGCTTTATTAGCATGCTTTGACTTTTGTTTACCCTTAGAAAAATCAGCAAGTGCACTATAGTCCTTGCTAAATAGAATATCCTCATGCATTTGATAAACCCTACAAGTAACTATATTAAGCTCTTCTACTTGGATTCCTTTATGTACACAATCTTCCCTATACTCAAGATGTTTCTCTTCACAAAAATGATTTGGAGATAACTCACATTCAGGAACTTCCTTCTTATCAAGAATTTGATCAGATAGGATACTTGGATAATTTTCAGAACTAATCTTCAACACATTCTCTTCATTATGTCTATTTGATTCCATCTCATCTTCACATGTTTCATACAAATTTTGCTCATAGGATGAAATAATGCATGTCTCACTTTCTGAATACACTTCCCCATACATATTTTGAGTTCCATCATCTTCAAAATGATCACTAGGCCCACCGTCTTTATCATGATGTTGATGGACTTGATTGCATAGAAAATATTCTTCAAATAATATATTCAAGGATATAGAGAACTTGGGCATATCTCCATGAGATATCTCATCAGATACTTCTTTGTGTTCATATGTTGTATGCTGTTCTATTTCATCTCCATTATTTAATTCCTGAAATTTATCATCTTCTTCATCTAGTACCCCTTGAGTATGTACTGATCTATCAAGTTGCTTATCATGCTGCATTGAGAAAAAAATTTGACCACTCTTCTCAACATGTTTTTGATATTCATTGTCTAGTAACTATGAGATTTCTTCTGTACTGAGAAGATCTTCTTCCTCATGGCCATTGATACCTGTTTCCATACACATCTCATCATGTATAGATTCTTCTTCAACCCGATCCAAAATTTCTTCATCTATGTCATCATTCTTTTATCCCCTCAATACCTCACATATTTTCTCAAGAAAAACTAATAGTTGAGAATCATGGTAGATTCCTAACTCACAAACTTTTTCCATTAATTCCCTTCCCAGAGGCCTAATATCTAAAGGTATTTCCTGATAATTATTTATCATTCTCATGAACAAATCTATTGCAGGTTCACCTTTATATCCTTCCAAACTGAAGAATGTATCCAAATGGGACATGTAATATTCTTTCTCCAAAATATGATTTGGCTCTCCTTCCTGTTCATAGAACATGTTTTGTTTGTAACACATGTTTTCTTCTTCATCACTGAGATTTCCATCCCGTTCAATCTGATCATAAGCCTCCTTTTCTCTATCTTCTATTAATGCATGCATAAGGAACTTCAAATCAGGGTCATCTAGCGAGATTCCCAACTCTTGAATTTTTTTGATGAATTCCTTGAGTGGAGGCCTAATGTCTGATGGTATATCCTTATAAATTCTTGTCATTCTTATGAATAAATGTGGTATAGACTCCTCCTCAAATCTCTCCAAAATGAAAAATGCATCAAGTGGAGACAAAATAGGATCCTCTTCCATGCTGTAACTTTGGTCTTCATACTGTTCATAACACCTTTTGTCATCTTCAACAGTGGGATCATGGAACATATCAAGAAACCATTTCTCAAACTTTCTCCACGATGAAATGGACTGTGTAGGTAATGATTCATATTCTTTTTGTGCATAGTCCCTTAAAGTTTTGAAAAATAATTTCATCACCTGATCTTCTGCACAAATCTCATAGTCTTCTATAAATATGTAAAATGCATCTAAGTGTTGCAATGCCGATTCATCCCATTCTCCATGGAACCTTGGTAGAAGTTGTGAAATTTTTGGGGATAAATTATTTGGGATGCACTGAAATCTCCTAAGATCAATTGTCCTAATGCCATCTAGAATAAATGGTTTTCTTTGAAATGATGGATACATTTGACAAAACAATCCACCATCTCCTTCTTAGTCTTCTCCCTCAATAGAGTCACTGGTTGAAATGCTTTGTTCAATAGAGTCCCCACCTTCTTATTAGCAGGAAAATACATACTGTCTTCTCAGTTCTTTTCTCCCAGTAGAGTCTTAAATATATCGCTAGAGCTTCTAGATAAAATACAAAAATGTTATTTTGAAAAATTCCCCAGTAGAGTCATCAATCTGTTGGTGCTCAAATAAACAGATTGGATTTCCTTTGTATTTTTCCTATCCAATGATGAGAAACCCAAGTTATTTGGCCAACTAACAAGTCACAACCAAGACAAGGTTAGAACTTCTGCAATTTTGGCTCTGCAAAACCAAGGCTGGTAGGCCTATACCTTAAACTTATCCTTCAAATCTTAAGTCTTTTTATAGCAGATAGAATACACGTCAAACCCTCTCTCTCAAGTATGGCAAGGCACTTGAAATAAATCTAACTAAAAGCAATATATCATAAACTATAAACAAAAATACTTTAAGTAATTAAATAATGTTTAGTAAATATGTATGTAAATTGAAATGAACAGATAGATAAGATATCACAAAACTATAAAAATGAACTAAATAAGTATAATCCAAATAATGATTAGACCAGTGCCTTATTCTACCATGGGAAATAGAGTCAACATCATTCCAATATTATGTTCAACCTCAGAGACAGTTTTACAAGAAAACTAATCACTTCAAAGGTGTTATGGAGTGTACATGCAACCTAAAACAAATTCAGAGATATTTCAAATGGGTAATACTTCTCAGATGATAGACCAATTGACTAAGGCCTCAATCAAAAGAATTTAACCATGCAAAATGAGAAAACCAATTGAAAATATAGACTATGAATCAAATTGGGAAGCATGCACATCAAACTATCACTTTGAAGAAGTTCTATTGGTTTATCTGAGGGACTAATTGTAAAATGATAGTGAAACTATTACACATGTGAAAGAAAAAGGACTTATCTTTATTGATTTTGAAAAAATAGTACATCCAGGTCTATGTTATACTTGTTGATTAAAAACTATCCAAATATGTGAAATTGTATTATATTGTATCCTCTCTGTTTACATTTTACATTATGTATATATATGTGTTTGAGTGGCTTTCACACCTTTTTAGCGTGAAAAGACACAACTCTTATTACAAATTATTTTGAAAAAACAATAAACTAACTAAAAAATAACTACCTAACTTTCAAATTTGGCTTTGGTCGAAAATCCAAAACACCTTGTGAAAAGCTAAAATTTTTACTGGAGATAGGAAATTTGATTTCCTTAACTGGGTCATTTTTTTATTTTTAAAATTCAACCATATTTATCCTCTATAAAAACAATCTTTGTAGCAGGTCTAAATTTTAACATTTTCTAAGGGCTTCGATTAGTTAGTTCTATTTATTTGTGTCCTAAAGCTTCCTTCCTTTGATATTTTTTTTTATGGAGAAACATTCTTCTTGATAATGGATTGGGACTTCTAAATTATCAAAATTTAAGGTACCACCAGTGGCTCTTTCTGGGGACGTATGCTCCCTGTGAGCATAGCAAGATTCCAGCTATCTCTAGAGAAGCAGACCAAGTATCCACACTTAATCTGATGCAAAGTGAAATTGGGTGGCCCTA
>MU223049.1:1080253-1093223 GCA_018584345.1 Thuja plicata | reverse complement strand
TGCCATTCTTATGAAAAAATGTGGTATAGACTCCTCCTCAAATCTCTCCAAAATAAAAAATGCATCAAGTGGAGATAGAATAGGATCCTCTTCCATGCTGCAACTTTGGTCTTCATACTGTTCATAATATCTTATGTCATCTTTAACACTGGGATCATGAAACATATGAAGAAACCATTTCTCAAACTATCTCCATGATGAAATGGACTGTGTAGGTAATGATTCATATTCTTTTTGTGCATAGTCCCTTAAAGTTTTGAAAAATAATTTCATCACCTGATCTTCTGCACAAATCTCATAATCTTCTATAAATATGTAAAATGCATCTAAGTGTTGCAATGCCAATTCATCCCATTCTCCATGGAACCTTGGTAGAAGTTGTGAGAGTTTTTTTTAATAATTTATTTGGGATGCACTAAAATCTCCTAAGATCTAATGGCCTGATGCCATCTGGAATAAATGGTTTTCTTTGAAATGATGGGTACATTTGAAAAAACAATCCACCATCTCCTTCTGAGTCTTCTCCCTTAGTAGAGTCACTGACTAAAATGCTTTGTGCAATAGAGTTGCCACCTTCTTATTAGAAGGAAAATACTTACTGTCTTTTGAGTTCTTTTCTCCCTTTAGAGTCTTAAATATATCACGAGAGCTTCTAGGTAAAATACAAAAATGTTATTTTGAATAATTCCCCAGTAGAGTCACCAATCTTTTGGTGCTCAAATAAATAGATTGGATTTCCTTTGTATTTTTCCTATCCAATGATGAGAAACCCAAGTTATTTGGCCAACTAACAAGTCACAACCAAGGCAAGGTTAGAACTTCTACAATTTTGGCTCTGCAAAATGAAGGCTGGTAGGCCTATACCTTAAACTTATCCTTCAAGTCTTAAGGCTTTTTATAGCAGATAGAATACACCTCAAACCCTCTCTCTTAAGTATGGCAAGGCACTTGAAATAAATCTAACTAAAAGAAATATATCATAAACCGTAAACTGAAATACTTTAAGTAATTAAATAATGTTTAGTAAATATGTATGTAAATTGAAATGATTAACAGATAGATAAGATATCACAAAACTATAACAATGAACTGAATAACTATAATCCAAATAATGATTAGACCAATGCCTTATTCTACCATGGGAAATAGAGTCAACATCATTCCAATCTTATGTTCAACCTCAGAGATAGTTTTACAAGAAAACTAATCACTTCAAAGGTGTTATGGAATGTACATGCAACCTAAAACAAATTCAGAGATATTTCAAATGGGTAATACTTCTTAGATGACAGTCCAATTGACTAAGGCCTCAATCAACAGAATTTAACCATGCAAAATGAGAAAACCAATTGAAAATATAGACTGTGAATCAAATCAGGAAGCATGCACATCAAACTATCACTTTGAAGAAGTTCTATTGGTTTATCCGAGGGACTAATTATAAAATGATAATGAAACTTTTACACATGTGAAAGAAAAAGGACTTATCTTTATTGATTTTGAAAAAATAGTACATCCAGGTCCATGTTATACTTGTTGATTAAAAACTATCAAAATATGTGAAATTATATTATATTGTATCCTCTCTCTTTACATTTTACATTATGTATATATATATATATATGTGTGTTTGAGTGGCTTTCACACCTTTTTAAAGTGAAAAGACACAACTCTTATTACAAATTATTTTGAAAAAATAGTAAACTAACTAAAAAATAACTACCTAACTTTCAAATTTGGCTTTGGTTGAAAATCTAAAACACCTCGTGAAAAGCTAATATTTCTGCTAGAGATAGGAAATTTGATTTCCCGAACTAGGTTGTTTTTAGATTTTTAAAATTCTAGCATCTTTATCCTCTATCAAAATCATCTTTGTAGTAGGTCTAAATTACAACATTTTCTGAAGGCTTCGATTAGTTAGTTCTATTTATTTGTGTCATAAAGCTTCCTTCCTTTGATATTTTTTTTTATGGAGAAACATTCTTCTTGCTAATGGATTTGGACTTATAAATTATCAAAATTTAGGGTACCACCATTTAACACAAACCAGCCTGTGTTTTCTAATGTAATAATATTGTTTTTCTTGTTGGTTAGTGCTTCATTTTTTATGCTCCCATCCTTTTTTAAAATATTGGTAAACAAGTCATATCTATCTCTAGAGAACTCACCTCTTAAGGTCTCTATCCTTTTGATAATCATATTCTTCTTGATATCTAAGTCAGCCATCAATTTAAGGCATTTGTAGGTCCTTGTCAAAATGATATCAATATTATTCTGTTCCTTTGAGGTAGAATAGAAAGACTTTACATGGGCTTTCTTCCCCTTCCAATTATCAACTATCAAGTCCCAATGCTCTTTGTCTTCATCATGTTTGCTGATTATACTGACAATCTTCTTCCCCAACAAATAGAGGTTGGCAAGATTAGCTTCAGTAGCACACCTCTTGAGGTTAGAGTATATTTAATTAGAATGCCTCTGTTTTACCAATTCCTCAACTTCTTTGTATTTAGGGGAATCCTCAATATCCCTCTTTCCTTCTTCCTCCAACCTTGATCTTTCACTAATCAACCTGTTCTTTTCAGCTTCTAGCTTTGCTCTCTTAGCATCAATTGCCTCTTTGGTAGTAGGACTTAAGGGTTCAAGGGATGGGGGATAAGTCACAAATGGACTAGATGAAGAAGGTTTGTGAGGTCCCTAAGTAATCATAACTCGGGGCATTAATTGAACTATCTACATCCCTTCTAGAATTGCTATTATGTTGTCCTTTTGTAGGGACTTAACCCTTTCATCATTATAGGCCTTCAGTACAAATTCATACTTTTGATTCAGGCAATTATAAGCCTCTTTCTCCTTCTCAGCCACTCTCAGGCTCAGGTTAGCTATTTTAAAGACAAGGTTTGTTGCCTCAGTTCCTGAAGTATCAGAAAATCTTTTGAAAATGAGGCTTCCTATATCCTTAATTTTATCATCTTCCTTCAATCTTATTTTGTCTTTCTTCTTCAATGACCAGACTGCCAAGGCTGCATGATCTTCACTAAACTGGGCACCAATTGATGTCCTAGTAGTGCTCAATGGTTTTTCCTCTTTTCTGACAGCATCAAAGACTACTGCATCAGCTATATCCCACTGAGGTAGGATGAGGACTCCCTATTTCTTGACTAATTCTCTACCCTCTTCAGGGGTGATCTTATAAAATCTAGACACTAGCTCCTGCTTAACCTCCTTTTCTATATCATCTTTAGTATAATTGGGCTGAGCTTCCTGTAAATTTTGACATTTATCATTGAATTCATCAATGTGAATTCTCCATAAAAATTGAATGAATGCCCTAGTCTTGACAAATTTTTCATCTGACAAGAACTCCTCACTGGCTTGCTTAGTCATAGGGTCTAGTTCTTTACCTGTGAATTCTACCACTATGAGTTCAATAGTTGTATGCCTAGGTGCTTCTGGCATCCCTTCTTGCAATTCCTGGGTAGTAACAAAAACTTCACCAGTGTTCCTAAATTGAACCAATTGCTCTACAATGGTCTGGTCATCAAAATGCATAGGGGATTGGGAGGGAGAGTAAAACTCACTCTCTTTCTCTTTTCCTTCCACCTTTTGTCTCTTGGGAGAGGGTACTTCTTGGGCACTAGTACTTGCTAGAATCTTTCCTTTATGCTGAGAAGGTTTATCAACTTTGGGCATAATAGTAGTGTACCCTCTCCTTTTGTTTACTACATAATCCCCTGGTGGGACTACTCTTCCTTGTTGAATTTTAATCAAAATAGCATGAGCCTTTTCTAGCTCAGCTTCCATTAACCTCTATTTCTTCTCATTTAGGGTTTGCATGATTCCCTCAAATAAATTCATCAAAGACTCAATTTTCTTGGCCCAAGGGAAAAACTCCTTCAGAAGATCATAAGATTTGTCAAAATTATGTACAAAGTCCAGCGACTTCTTGTACACAAGCTACTTTTCCTTCCTGATCTCCTGGTCACCTAGGTCAAAAACATTCCTAATAATATCCTCAAGGTAATTAAAATAATTCTCCAATGTTAAGCACTTGGTTCTTTTTCTAAACATACCCATTATAAAATCTTCATTATCTGCACACCTGGATACAAATGTTGCTAAGTGATAAGATTCAAAATACTTATCAAATTGTGTCCACCCACCCTTTGTTATGATGAAATAATGGGCTCTAGTGAGGGTAGGGAAAATGCTTCCCTTCATTTTTCCTACTAGGGCTTCCTCGTGTAGTCCACCCAATTGTCTTATAATCTCTGCTATCCCAAGCTTCAGAGGGACTCTGTACGGTAGCACATTAGGGGTTCCCCTAAATCCATAAAATCTTATTATTGTAGAAACAAGGTACAAAATAAAATCTCCCCAATTATGGGAAATCTTCAATTCTGGGGAAAATTCCATAGGTCTCAAAAGCCTCATCATATCAGTGTTGATCATGGCATTTTGATTGCACAACAGTGACCTAAGCCTAGTGGCAAAAACCTATCAAAGTAAACATAACTCGCTTCTTTTCTATCCCATGATAGATCAACACTCCACATCTGAACAGTAAAATCTTCATTACCCTGGAACTTATTCAATTCCATTTCTTCCTCAAAGAAGTCAGCATTATTAGACAAGAACATGTGCATCATAAGGGAATACCATCCCATTGGTTTAAGTATGTTGTTGTCCTAGATTCCTGCCAAACCTTCATGCATTTGTTGGGAAATGTAAGATGCAAAATAAAAAACTACTGATAGGTGGGGATGTAGAATCTGAACCACCATGAGAATTATGTGGACAAGCATTGTTACTTCTTCATCTATTCCTAGAACCTGGCACAGGGCACTATACATTTTCTTGGCCTTTCCATTGAAGTAATCCAACTTGAATGGCTCTAGTGTGTTAGGCCCTACTACAATCAAGTCTCCTATCTTGTTAAAGTACCCTCTCAAAGCCTCATTTCTGTAATACTCCCTCTAGGTTTGGTATACTTCCTTAAAGTATTCAAAGTCAATATCATCCATTTGTATTGAGGTATCAATCAACTTGAAGATCCTTCTTATTTCATCAGCTGAAATAGTGAACAACACATTTCCTTTTGTATCCCTGACAACCCTAGATACTTTCTCATAAGTGTTGGCAATCAGAGTGAACAAATCTGTATCCATAAACACCCTGGGAACTATCATCTTTCCTACATCCAAGTCCCATATGTTACAATATGGGGTAGGAGCATTTCTTTGGCTATATGCAGTTCTAAACATAGTAAGACCATTAAAATTGGTTTTAACATCTCTTGCCCATCTAATCGAATCATATAATCCTTCTCCTATTTTGAAATGGGGATGTGTTGGAACTATTATCTTTATTTGGGTAGCATCGTCCATGGATCCTTTCAATTGTTGCAATAGATCCTCCCTAACATTTATCTTTTGGTTATCTACTTCTCCAGAAATTTCAATTCTAGGGGTCATTCTAAACCTAAGGCTTTTTGCTAAGATGAAGTTTGTAATTTGAAATGATAAAACTGAAATCCTTTTGAACTGCAAATATTACTAGGAACCTAAACATTGTTGAATCAGAGAAAACTAACCCATTCTACAATTTTATCATGTGGAGCTGAGTATCTCTACAATTTTGTTCTTTGCTTGAATGACTTTGGTGAATTATTGTGACTTCAAGTCAAATTAACCAGTTTTACGACTCCAATCAAATCAGTCATTCGTATTGAATTCAACTGGAGTGGCCACATGTTTTTCAATTAGTTTTCCTGCTTCAAAACCATGGCTTAACGGCTCATTGGAGCTTATTTTAACAATTTTGAATTTAAGCCATAGATCTTAAACATTACCTTCTTCATCCAATGGCTATCTTATTTTCTCGGAAACAACTATTCACCTTGGACACGTGTCAACACTGCTTAATCGCTTACTCCTTAGATTTTGAGCACTTTACCTTTAAGCATTTAAGTGAATCATCAGATTATTTTACACTTGCAACCTTATTAACATGACATCCATGCTGTACTGGACCCACTTTATATGCCACGTGTCACTCAGACTTAATCACTTACCCATTAGATTCTGAGCACTTTTCCTCCAAGCAATTAAGCCGACAGTCGATCTTTTCTGTAGATGCTGCTCCTTTAAATCCACCTTTTCAACCTTAGCTAGCCCCACTAGGACACGTGTCAGCACCACTTAATGGATTATTCCTTAAATATCGATTACTTTGCAGTTAAGCCATTAAGCTGACTTTCGGATGCAAAACAAGTTAACTTTTCTTTAATTATCACCAGCTCTGAGCATCTGGGTCCACCAACTGCCAGATGTAAACACCACTTAATGGATTGAATGATAGATGTGGTGCATCCTGGGTATAAGAAATTAATCCCATTGTTAGATCTCCCCAAACTTTAGTCACCTTTATGTTGTCTGTGTCTGGACCCACGTCACTTTCCTTTACATGCATCAACATTGCTTAATCGCTTATCCATTAGATTTCGTGCACTTTGCCTTTAAGCGATTAAGTCTACCATTGATTATTTCATGACTTTCCCACTATTTATATGAGAACCTTTATGACCACCAGCTCCACTAGGACATGTGTTGCTCAGACTTAATCACTTAAGTGAAAGATGTCATGCATCTTGGGGACTAAGCCATTAAGTGATCTGTCGGATCAAAATAGAAATGCCCGGTATATAATGAATTTAATTAAAACCCCAATGGACTTTTGATTAAAGGAAAAATGTAATACCACGATGTTAGGATAGACAACTTTAATAAACATGACCACTCAAAATGAACCCATTAGAAACATAACTTAAGTGAAAAAGGTAACATGAAATTAGAAGATATTTTAGCACTTAGGGTTTTATGACTGGAATTGCATTAGGAAACATGACACAAGGGTTTTTCAACATTTTCAACTAGTCTAATGGTTAGAACAGAATTTGCAAGGGCATGAGAACAATTTTTAACCATGATTTTAAAACCTTGGATAACATGAATGATAGGGGACCTCAAAATGTTACAAGGCATATTTCAAACATGAAATAGCACCAACACTAACGATAGAAGAAAACCTAGACTTGGTACAATTAAATAATATAGTGACACAAGATTCAATAGTAACAAGTATTGAAAGACAACCCTTCTATGTTGACATCATGTATTACCTTAAGAATGAAAAGTGTCCTGAAATTATGTCAGACAATCAAAAGAGGAATCTCAGATTACAAGCTCAAAAGTACACCCTAATTCAAGAAGATTTGTATTGGAAAGACATAAATGGTGTACTATTTTTATGTCTAGATAAAATCCAAGCTGAGAAAGTATTAGTTGAAATGCATGTTGGAGTATGTAGAGGACATTTTTCTGCTAGGACCACTACCCATAAGATTTTGAGGGTTGGATATCATTGGCCTAGCTTATTCAAGGATACTCATGCATTTTTTAGAAAATGTGAGCCTTGCTAGAGGTTCTCAAATAAGTTAAAGTTCTTAGGTGCCCTATTATTGAACCCTGTGAGTGCTGAAGCACCTTTTGCAATGTGGGGTATTGATTTTATTGGAGAGTTTTCAGAGAAATCCAGTGGAGGACACAGTTGGATACTTTTTGCCACTGATTATTTTACAAAGTGGATTGAATCCATTCCCACTAAGAAAGAAACTAGCAAAGTGGTTACTGATTTCTTACGGGAAAAAAATTTAACCAGATTTTGTGTCCCTGTCAAGCTAGTGATGGATAATGCTATGTGTTTTAGATAAGATGAAATCAAGGATTTTTGTAATGAATATGGGATCATAATGTCTTATTCATCCCCATATCATCTTTAAGAAAATGGCCAAGTAGAATCCAATAATAAAAGAATTTTGAAGATTTTTAAGAAAACTTTGGAAATGAATAAAAGAGCTTGGCACACAAAGTTGAAATTAGCTCTATGGGCTGATATAATATTAGTCAAAGAAGAAACAGGTAAATCACCTTTTGAACTTGTATATGGATTGCAGTCTAGAATGCCTATGAATAATTTATTACTAGTATACAAGTTTATTCAAGAAGAAGAGTTAGAAATGTTTGACCCAATGGAAGATAGAATAATGCAATTAGCAGAGCTTGATGAAATTAGAAGAGAAGGTCAAAAAGATAATAGAAAATTACAATAGAAAATGAAGTATTTTTTGATAAGAGAGAAGGTGACAGAAAATTTATGCCTGGTGATCTAGTACTCTAGTGGAATGTAAGAGCATAAGATAAAGGGAAACATAAGAAGTTTGAATCCTTATGGCTTGGTCCCTTTATAATTTCTCAGAGCTTTGGAAAAGATTCCTATATTTTAAAGAATATGAATGAAGAAGAATTTGAATTGCCAGTGCATGGGCAATTTTTGAAGCCTTTCTTCAATTGAGAAATGAGAGTTTCATGCACAGTAAATTTTTGTATTATATGTATATAAGTGTGTTTCTTTATGTTGTGAGTTTCCTTTTTGCAGTAAGTTAGTGAGAATTTTTTGCATGGTTTGAAACCAGAGATCTTTGGTTCTTGCATTTAAGCATCCTCAGATAGAGACACTATTGGTTGTATTTCTAGTTTTGTAGTCTGCTTGAAATTTTTTGAAGTCCTCAATCATATCCATGTTTAAAAGTTGGAATTCCAGCCTCCTATTGTTAAAATCTCTCTACAAATAATGGTTTTCAAAGCCAAAAATCAAGAAAGAGTGCAAAAACCCTAAACCCTAGGTCAAATTCCATGCATATCCAAGAAAAACCCTACTTCATTGAAATCCTTTCTAATTTGTTGTTACTTTTTCTAAGAAACCTGACCACTTAAGTCATGTGTCATATTTCATATAATTTCACTTAAGTCACGAAGTCTCTTTGTAATCTGAGAATATTCCTTTTCTTATCGAGACTTAGTGATTTTCTTTATGTCAGGTGGTCTCTTTGAAAAATGAATATGCTTCCAGTATTTGTGAGATTGCACACAAGCTATCAATGCAGATCTTGATCCTGTGGTCAGTGGAGAATCTCTTTAGAAAATTAGAGTTAAAGAATTCTTTGGGAGACTTTGAGTCTACTCAGTCATGTTGTCTTGAAAGGTAATAAGAGTTGCAAGTTGGGTTTAAAGGTTAAGTTTGAAATTTCATGTAGTCGCGTTATCGCGAAGAGAAAATTGAGTTAAGTCAAAAGATCTGAGAATTAGCAATAGCCATCGATTTAAAGTCTAATCTTGCAGTGTTCGTGAAGTATTCATGAAAACTCTTGAGTTAAGAAAAGTATAAGCAACTTCGAGTTTGCTCAGTCACGGTGTCTCGCAAAGAAACCAAGGTTAAGAAGATAGTTAAAAGTCCTTTAGTCACGTGATCTCTTTTGAAATTTATGGTTAAGTTAAAGCTAAAGAGATTGAGCGACTACCCTTAAACAAGAGAAAGATCCTATGGCTAGTGTGAAATTGGGATGAAAAGTTGTAGATAAGTGAAAGATAGAGAGATATTGTGACTACCATCTGATTTAAACAGAATCTAGTGGCTAGCGTTAAATTGGGAAAGAAACCATGAGTTAGCGATTTCTTAAAGAGACAATGATATTCAATGGGTCATGATGTCACAATAAGAATCATGGTTTGAAGAAGAGTTTAGTTAAGTATAAGTATGTTTTCAGCGAGAAGATATGAGCCGTGAAAAGGAAAAAATCCTTTGGATGGCGTGTAGTCACTATACAAAGTCAAAAGGTCAGCAAAGTTCCATAGATTCAGTAGTAATGATTTAGATTGAGACACGTGGCTAATCTTTTGAAGATTTGAGCTAGTCGGGAAGTCTTGAAGAAAAACCAAGATAAATATTTTCTTTCCATGATATGGAGACTGCTTGAGTTGTGAAGTCGCGAAGTAAACTATGGTCAAGTGAAAAGCAAAAGAGATTATGCGCGAACCGTTAGATTAGAAGTAATATCTACAATAGTTGTGGAGTCTCAAATGAAAATAAGAAAGTACATAAAGTAAATGAGATTACACATGGGCTGTCTGATTAAAATATAATCATGTGACAGTCATGTAATCTTGGTAGAAAATCAAGGTAAAGGAAATCTTAAAGTGACAAAGAGATAACACAGTCGTGTAGTCTCTAAGGAAACCCAAGGTGTAAAATGAGTTAGTAAAGCTATGGTCACGCAGTCTCAAAGAGAATAAGAGCTAAGAGACTTCACATAGCAATTAAGAGGTAGCTGTAGATCTGAATGATGATCGGATGATTGTTGTTAAGTCTCAATAGAAAGTTGGAGTTAAGGATAACTCTTCACAACAATGAGATCACTTAATCACATTGTTGCTACATGAGACCATGGTGAGATCAAGGTAATACATGAAGTTTCCTCCATGCTATGTTAACAGTTGACAACCAATAAGAATGAAGGAGTTATGACAATGTGTTTTAAAAGATTGCTGAGTTGTTCTCAAGGAGCCAATAAGATCAAATCTCGATCTCTTTTTGAATTTAATAAGGTTTTTTTATGAAAATTCATCATTTGAATTGATCATTTGTCAGTTCAAAATGCCAAGGCTAGGAGCTAGAATTCATTTCACAACATGCAGAAGTATAGACAAAAAAGACTGAATTGCAAATCCATGAAAGAGATTGGTGCATTTATAGGCGTTACCATTATCATTTCACCTTACCAATTTTTAAGAATTCAGAGCTCATAATTTGCATCAGTGTTTTGCATTTTCAATAAGAATAGAACAATCAAGTTCTACAGAGTACAAATGAAGTTTTCAGTTCAGAAATCCAAAGTGTGATTTTCATTGCTGAAGTTTTGAAGATTTGAAGTAATTCACAGTGAGAAGTGAGGTTTTGGAGGAGATTTGTTTCAATACCGATAAAATGAGAAGCTGATCAGTGAAAAGTTATACCAGGAATCATGAGCAGAGCAGTAAGTGTTGCATCTACCAGTGGGGTAACTGGGGATGATGAAGACCTAAAAGGAAAATGAAACTATTCAGAAGAGTTCATCTAGTTTCCCCCAGGCTCCAATCGAGGCAAAAAGGTAAATGATGAGTATTTAGGGGATAATTATGCATACATTAGAGATTCCAAGACACTAGATTATTTTGGTTACCATTTATTTAGTTATTTTTATAAGAATAGTGATGGCCCTATGCCTATTTAAAACCCTTGGACCAGTGGACTGGCCAAATTAGTTGTACTTGACATTTTCATTGATGTAGACTTAATTCTAGAATTGGCTAGTATGTATGATATTGTATCCAAGTCCATCAAGAAGGATGATGGCACTATTTTGGTAACCCTAGACCAAGCTTTGTTCATGAAATCTTTTAATATTTACAACCCTTGTTCTATAGAGATCAATTTGAAAGCCCTAGCTGCCAAATATATCAAAGAGGCCCCTATTGTGGGTAAATTGATCCAAGCCCACACACCAAGGGGAACCTGAAATTACATTGCCTCTATTCCAAGTGATCCATCTCCATACATCCTAAAGACCTATCTTTCTATATGAAGTATATATCTTATGCCCTATGCAGAGTCTTAGCAGTAGACAGTGGGAGAGAGAGGGTATCATCATACATGATGATAATCCTAGAATCACAAAGCCCCTATGTGAGTACAGACTATGATTACATATAGTTTGTAATTGATAAAATGCATCAAGTATTTCTTGATATCCAAAACAAGGTAGGAAGCCCTAAGTTCCTACAGTACTCTTTGCTGATGCACCTCATCATGTTTTACAATTTCCATATTTTGAACCAGTCCAATTTACAACTTAGAAGATTCTACCATGGACAACAGAATCTAGTGTAGTTATGGTTGAGAGTATGGAATTACACCTCCAGGGAGAAAGAGTTTTTTGCTTTTGAGAATTGGGTAGTCTACCTATTATTGAGAAATTTAGGAGTAGATATGACTAGACTGCCAATAAAAGTGCTACAATTATTGAGACCTTGTCAGTTTATTGACAAGAGGAATGGTGATCATAAATAGGGTGACTTCTATTGTCACCAGAATTTTACTTTAATTAGAGTGTATGGCTATTCACAGCCACCACATATTTTTCCCTATAGAGTTCCACCAAAAATTGCAATAATGGAGTTTCTATGGCAACTTATTTTGATAGATAGAGAGCAGCTAGCCCCTCACAAGAAGGGAACTTTCACTCCTAGGCAATTCATTGCCTCAAATTATACAATTGGGAAGACGTCTTATGACCCTGTCAATGGGTGGTTAAGGCATTACAAGATGAATGTTTCTTTATATAGATATATTGATACTGAAGGATTCATTGAGAGTGCCAAGAAACTCTTGATACCTACCATTCCTATCACCAAGAGGAATCAGCCCTGTGAAGAGGAACATTTAATCAAAAATATTCTTGAAGAGGATGTAATTGCATCAAGATTATCTAAGTACCATGATTTAATGGAGCTAGAGCAGTTGTACGCCTCTCTCTCCGGTTTCCCACATCTTTCCAAGGGCGGGGGTTAGTAGCAAAGGTTCACAAGTGAATGCAAATCAAATACGCAATGACTACTAAATGAATAACGGAAACGTGAGCAATAAAATGTACAAACAACAAAAAGGAAGAAAAATGAATGCAAACCCTTCGATGCTTGAAGCTTCTATTGTTTCTCTCTACTCCTTCCAAAATGTTGTTCTTGATGCTCAGTATTGGCTGGGCAGCGTCTATGACTTGAGAAGCGTCGAGAATTTGATAATTGCAAAGTGTGTGTGATCGCAAGATAGCTTGAATGTTGACAGAGTAATGGCGCATGTAAGCTTGAAATCCTGGATCCTTCAAATGGTTATGAAGGTTTTATTATATAGGAGTTGGTGATGGAATGAATGGTTGAGATCAATCCCAGAGATGGGGAGATGAACGGTTGTGATCAAAAGGAACAGGAGAGATCCACAATAAACTCCACCTCTTTATTTGGTTAAGAGGAGATAGAGTTTG
>MU223049.1:1026725-1044259 GCA_018584345.1 Thuja plicata | reverse complement strand
CTTTTGAGAAAATGCATCTAAGTCAAGCTCCCCATCATGTGCCTAGGATTCCTAGTCTTCAAGGCCTTTCTCCCAAACCTGCCAATTCAAATCGTCAGCAATGCCATCTTCTAAATGTCACATTTCTGGTCACATTTTTTTTAACCAGAAGTTAGTATTGGTCGCTTTTTTGACCCAGACACATTAGAATGTTTGACGAGAATGCTATGCATTCGACGGCCATTTTGATGAACTTTGGTGGATATTTCTACTAACCAATGGTATCAATTTTGACCTTTACATTAGTATGTGCGATGAGAATTCTATGCATTTGACGGCCATTTTGATGAACTTTGTTGGATATTTCTACTAACCAATGGTATCAATTTTGACCTTTACATTAGTATGTGCGACAATAATGCTATGCATTCGATGGCCACTTTGACGAACATTGGTGGATATTTCTACTGACCAATGGTCTCAATTTTGACCTTTACATTAGTATGCGCAATGAGAATGCTATGCATTCGACGACCACTTCAATGAACATTGGTGGATATTTCTACTGACCAATGGTCTCAATTTTGACCTTTACATTAGTATGTGCAACAAGAATGCTATGCATTCGACGGCCACTTTGACGAACATTGGTGGATATTTCTACTGACCAATGGTCTCAATTTTGACCTTCTACAGCAGTAGAATCAATGAGAATGCTATGAATTCGATGTCTTATTCTTCCATTTCCAAGGGATTGATTTAGTGGATAATTCAACCACTTGTATGGTCAAAATTTTGACTATAATTTTTCCCGTCGATTAATCGACTCAAAAAGAGTGACGATAGTTTTGGTCGCCTGTTTGACCAATTTGTGTAGAAAATTCAACTATTTCTCATCAAAAAATAGGGTGAAATTTACTAGTGTAGATGAAGCCTTTAAGGCATAAAAAAATTTCAATAAATTCATTACAGATGTCAAGAGCATTACAGATGCAGGGTGAGAAAGGAAAAAGACACAATTAGAGAATATGCAGAGCTTTGAATGGCCAAAAGAAGATGATGTCATAGCATGGGATGTCTTAACATAGACCAAGAAGAAAAATGATGCCACAGTTAACCTGGATATTATTGATGAAGAATAGAAGAACACCTGGCACCTACTCTTTGAGCATGGGAAGGTTAGTCATCTTGAAGACTAGTGTAAATTATCCTATAATGGTGGTCACTAGGTCTCTCTACAAATATCAGAGGCTATCCTGAACATGTACACACAAATGTGCCAGTGATCACAAGAAGAAAATATCCAAATCAGATTTCATTCTTCATTTTTGTCGATCCACCGCTTGGTCTTTTCTTGTCTTTTCTCCTTTTCTATGTTTTTAGGGTTAGGTCTTAAAACCATTCAAAGCTTGTTGTTGTGAAACTAGAAAAAGGCCTATTTAGCATATTAGGTAACCACAAAACCTAAATAAGTATGCTAAACCTATCTAATCTGCCATGAAAGCTATTTGCAAAAGGGATTCATAAACATAAGCATGAAACTCAAAAACCCCCTTCAAAGGAAGCTCCCATGTCCTTCCTTCTTCTCCATAGTGAGATTGATGTTTCTCTTTGCACACACACTTTGCACAAGAAGCCTATTTTACTAATGAGAATACTAGAAGTTGGTGATCTTGAGGTTTCCTCAAGATCATGTGGTTCAACCTTGATTGAGAGAAATGTTCTCAATTTATAGAAAATGAGATACATTTTGGTGAGATTGCATAAAATCAATGCACCAACCAAGATTTTGGTTGGTAGGATGTTTGGAAGCATGAAATGGGGGAGAGATATTGAGGAGATATTGTAAATATTTGAAAATATTTGCGAAACACCTTAATAGGGATGAGAATCCTTATTTAAGGGATATGATATGTAGGTGAGATTATGAATCTTTAATCAAATCCATAATTCAATATTCTCAAATATTCCTCAAAATCAAATTAGATTTATGAAATTGTAAAATTCCATAAATTGAAATTATCATATTAATTAATAAAAATTAATTAATTAATGGAGACTTAGGAAAAATGGAATAAATAAAGTTTATTTATTTATTCAATTAGAACTTAGGATAAATCAAAGGGGGAAATTAGTGGGTTATCGGTCAAATTGAAGATATTGATGTTGAATTGAAGGGATTTTTATAATGTTGATAATGATTAGGGTAAATTCTAAGGGTTCCATAATAGTTTAGGAAATCACGAGGCATCGATGAGCTTTGACAATGCGCCCAGATAATGATGATTGGAAATGATTGAAAAGCACCAATGAACTTTGATGGCATCGTAAGATTGAAATTGAAATGGGGAACATCGATGATCTTTAACAATATTTCTGAAATGATAATCAGAAATAGTATTGACAATAATGAACAACACTATTCAATTGAAATTGATAGATTGATAGTGATAGCACCGATGATCTTTGACAGTGTTATCAAATGGCTGATTGAAAGGATACAAAGCATTGATGATCTTGGACAATGCTCCTAAAATGATGACAAGATTTATTGAATTGGAATTAGGGTTTGATTGATTGGTTTGAAATTGGGTTGATTAGGCATCGGTGATCTTGGACAATGCCTCAGAATGGTCAGAAATGAGTCCCGACAATTCTGTAAATGATTAGGAATAGAATAGGATAGATTTGAACTGATTTAGGAAGGTTTGGAATGGTTTAGGATCAAATAAGATTGGTTTAGGAAGGTTTGGGATGGTTTAGGATCGAATAGGATCAATTTAGGAAGGTTTTGAAATGATTTGGGAAATGATCAATTTTTTAGAGAAAGTAGAATTGTTAGTAAATAATTGAACAATTTTGCAATATTCAATCATTGATGAAAGACACAATGTCACTATATAATAAAGATCATATGCGCGACATAGAGGAATAATTAGGTCACAAAAATGTTTTGGTTGTAATGCGAACAATGTTAAAACACGTAGACCAGTAGGCTCGAACCATTTTTAGGTGTCTACATTTTTCCCATGTTTGATACAATGCGCTTATGAGAGTTGTGTCAAAGAATCCTAAAGAAAACAACATAAAAACATGCCCCAGTGATAATGGGATACATAGGTGCCCCCTTGAGAAATCATCCAAAAAATGCAAGTGATAGGTCAATTTGTCGACAATGCCGAGATGGATCCACAACAATGATCAAATCAGAAATCAGAGGTCAAACGCAAAATATATGGGGTTCAAAGTACCAAAATCATTGTGGCCAATACAAAATGCAAGGGTTTCACATCCATCTAGGAAACCAAAAGGCTATAAAAGGGCTTGGAAGGGGTTTGGGAGCTTATTTTCACCCTCTCATTTGGAATAATTGAGCTCTAGAGCAAGGAAGATGGATCGAGTGCTAGCAGAGATTCAGCATGGGGAACAGGTTCATAGCTTCCAATAGCCAGTTGATGCGGGACCCGAGGTGAGTACATCTAGTCCTCTTAGTGTTTTTCAAGATTGCATGCATTTCTAGGCTATTTTAGGGGTCAAAATAGGGTCAAATGGGCTCTGCAAGTGCTCACATGTGCCACCTGCATAGGTCATGTGCCCACCTACGTAGGACATGTGCTCACCTACGTAGGAAGCACAGGTGGGATGAAAACTTGTGCAGGAAGTGCAGGTGGGAGGCCTTTCTGCGCAGGTGGTAAGAGAATATTGAATTATGGATTTGATTAAAGATTCATAATCTCACCTACATATCATATCCCTTAAATAAGGATTCTTATCCCTATTAAGGTGCTTCATAAATATCTTCAAATATTTGCAATATCTCCTCAATATCTCTCCCCCATTTCATGCTTCGAAACATCCTACAAACGAAAATCTTGGTTGGTGCATTTATTTTATGCAATCTCACCTAAATGTATCTCATTTTTTATAAATTGATAACATTTCTCTCATTCAAGGTTGAACTACAAGATCTTGAGGAAACCTCAAGATCACTAACTTCTAGTATTCTCATTAGAAAAATAGGCTTCTTTTGCAAAGTGTGTGTGCAAAGAGAAACATCAATCTCACTATGGAGAAGAAACAAGGACATGGGAGCTTCCTTTGAAGGGGGTTTTTGAGTTTCATGCTTATGTTTATGAATCCCTTTTGCAAATAGCTTTCATGGCAGATTAGATAGGTTTAGCATACTTATTTAGGGTTTGTGGTTACCTAATATGCTAAATAGGCCTTTTTATAGTCTTAAATTTGGTGAACCCCACGTGAATCACACATAACTGATGAAATTTTTGGTGTTTTTGTGTCTTTTTCAAGTGCTGGAAGAGAGTTGCATAGGTGGTCATTAAAGTTGCACAGGTGGTCACTGTACCTATGCATGTGGTACCCAAACCTGTGCACTTGGAGCCCAAAGCTGTGCAGGTGGCTGCTTAGCTGTGGAGTTGGTCACACAGGATGCTCCTTTAGGGTTTAGGATCATTTCTCAAGGGTTTAGGAGGCCATTCTAAATTTAGGGCTTCCTCATCTGCTTTTTCTCTATTTTCAAGTTAAAATGAACCCTAATATATTCCAATGAACCCTAAGTTTGGTTAATGAACCCTAATGTGGAAAATGAACTTCACACTTTCATTTTCAAAGCTTAAAATGAACATGAACATTTATATTTTGGTTCCTAAATGAATCTCATCTAGTCTAGGGTTGCATGCTATCAAACTTGTTCAAACTTTAAGCAACTTACAATCTAACCTAAATAGGGGTGGAAATGAAGTGTTTCATGCAAGTTCAAGTTGTTCAAGTTGTCAATGGGATTAAAATGAACATGAATACCTAATTTTGGGGCTTAAAATGAACTCTAACCTAGTTTAGGATCAAGTGCACTTTTGGCTTTCAAGGTGTTCCTAAACTATTTCTATGCACATGCAAGCTAGTTAGGGTTTCAATTTCATTTCAAATCTTTGCCAATCAGCTTAAATATCATGGTTAATGAACCCTAGCTATGTTTTTGATATTATTGCATGCTCATATGTTGAAAAAGGATTTGTTTTTGAAAGTTTTGGGTCTTTTTTAGGCTTCTGATCAGTTGCTGCGCAGGTGGTCACTATTCCTACGCAGGTGGTCAGAAACTGTGCATGTGGGAGCCTATTCCTATGCAGGCGGTTTATCTTATGCTACGCAGGTGGTCACTATTCCTACGTAGGTGGTAATAATTATTTTTTTTAATGCTATTTTTGGGTTTCTACATTCCTATACTTGTTTCTGCACTTAGACTACTTGATTTTGATGTTATTAATGAGTTTGTGCAGTGTTATGGTAATCATGGGATGAAGACTAAATCCTAAAACTACTAATGGTTTCAAATGCAGGACGTTTTGTATAAGACATCGTGTTTTCCCAAACTCTTTTTTTTTCTTTTTGTAGTTAGAAAACACTTCACTTTGGTGCTTGAAATGAACCTTTTGCTTTAATGTGTCTAATGTGGTTTCTAGATTGTAAAACCCTAAGAATGATATGAGTGTATCCTCTCCCCTCGCCTTCATGGATCTTGGGTGTAAGAGAAATTAATATTATTCTTATAGAGTGGCTACCTCCCAAGTGATTTAGTAGAGCCAATGAGAGTGGATGCCCAACCGGTGACAGGCTAAAGCCAAGCCCATCCAACCGGGATACAAATATGCCATTGTGATTAATCTCTCAATGGATAGGTGTTACCTCTACAATGCCTCCAAAAACACATTGAATTATTGAATTATGGATTTGATGGATTTTTGTTGGTGATCTTACCATTTTTAGGTGTCATTACCATGGATTTGATCGATCATTTCCCAATTCATTTCAAAAATGGGGCTACATGTGACCTACGCAGGTGGCATGTGTGAGCACCTACAAAGCCCGTTTGACCCCATTTTAACCCCTGAAATAGCCTCTAAATGTGTACAATCTTGCAAAAAACTGAGAGGACCAGATGTACTTACCTCAGGTCCCGTGTTAGCTGGCCGTTGGAAGCTATGAACCCATTCCCCACACTGAATCTTTGCTAGCACTTGATCCATCTTCCTTGCTCTAGAGCTCAATTCTTCCAAATGAGAGGGTGAAAATGAGCTCCCAAACCCCTTCCAAGCCCTTTTATAGCCTTTTGGTTTCCTAGATGGACATGCAACCCTTGCATTTTGTATTGGCCATGATTCTTTTGGCACTCTGAACCCCATATCTTTTGTGTTTGACCTCTAATTTTTTATCTGATCATTGCTGTGGATCCGTCTTGGCATTGTCGACAAATCGACCTATCACTTGCATTTTTTGGCTGATTTCTCAAGGGGGCACCTCTGTATCCAATTATCATTAAGGCATGTTTTAATGTTGTTTTCTTTAGGATTCTTTGACACAACACTCATAAGTGCATTGTATCAAAGAGGGGCAAAATGTAGACACCTAAAAGTGGTTCGAGCCTGCTAGTCTACATGTTTTAACATTATTCGCATTACAATCAAAATGTTGTTTTGTGACCTAATTATTCCTCTATGTTGCACATATGATCTTTATTGTATAGAGACATTGTGTCTTTCATCAATGATTGAATATTGCAAAAATTTTCAATTAGTTACTAACAATTTTACTTTCTCTATAAAATTGATCATTTCCCAAATCATTTCAAAACCTTCCTAAACCGATCCTATTCAATCCTAAACCATCCCAAACCTTCCTAAACTGATCCTATTTGATCCCAAATCATTCCAAACCTTCCTAAATCAGTTCAAACCTATCCTATTCTATTCCTAATCATTTGCAGAATTGTTGGGACTCATTTCTGACCATTCTAGGGCATTGTCCAAGATCAGTGATGCCTAATCAAGTCAGTTTCAAACCAATTGATTAAACCCTAATTCAGTTCCATCAATATTGTCATCATTTTAGGAGCATTGTCCAAGATCATCGATGCTTCGTATCCTTTCAATCACCCATTTGATAACACTGTCAAAGATCATCAGTGTTATCGCTATCAATCTATCAATTTCAATTCAATAGTGTTGTTCATTATTTTCAATACTATTTCTGATTATCATTTTGAGAACATTATCAAAGATCATTGATGTTCCCCATTTCAATTTCAATCTTACGATGCCATCAAAGTTCATTTGCACTTTTCAATCATTTCCAATCATCATTATCCGCGCGCATTGTCAAAGATCATCGACGCCTTGTGATTTCCTAAACTATTCTGAAACCCTCGGAATTAACCCTAATTCTTATCAACATTATCAAACCCCTTTTAATTTGACATCATAACCTTCAATTCGACCTATAATCTATTAATTCCCCCTTTGGATGATAAACCCATAATTTATCCTAAGTCCTAATTGAATAAATAAACAAACTTTATTTATTCCCCATTTTCCTAAGTCTCCAATAATTAATTAATTTCTATTAATTAATTAGCTAATTTCAAATATTGTAACTTTTTGAAATATGATGGAATATAATTACAAGGTAGACTGCTACAATTTTGTGTGAGCCTCTGTACTATTTTATCTATTGAATGTATTTTGAAGCACTTAGACATTAATAAAATACATTTCAATCTCTATTTTATATCTTGTGTTGCCTCTTTTATCTCTGTTCAAGATTTTATATGTTTATTTGTAAGGCATTTAAATATATCAACTACAAGGTAGTTGTGCAGTCATTTGTGAGGTCCTTCAAGGAAGGAGTAATTATTTTAGATCATCCCAGGAAGCTGAATATGTATATTAAGATCTAATAAACAAAGTTGTAAGAGTGAGTGGATAGTCTGTAAGGTATTCTATCTAGGTTGCATGTATTTTCATTAGTCATCTAACTATGTATTTGCATTCAAGATTGACTCTGTTGCCCATAGGATCAAGCACTGGTTTATGGTTTTACTAGTAATTGTTCATCATCCAATATTTAAGAACAATCAATCAATTACACTACATTCATAAGAAAGCATACATTTACAATTAATTTTATTCAAGAGTATACAATTCAGTTTGCTGATTCCTTCATGAGAGAATCAAATAGGTTAACCCTCCTAAGTTTAGAGAATTATAAAATAAGAAGGACAAGAATCCTTATCATATTACTATTTGTTGTTGTCAAGATAATGTTTTGGCTTATTAAGCTCTGTATCAAGATAATCATAGTCATTTTCATAGTTTTTTATTTGTTGGTACAGTAAAAGGCATTCAACAAACTAGTAAAGAGACCTAATCCACTATAACTAATACTGCAAGTCAGTAATCATTCAAAGGTAATACCTGCTTGAGTCTATGGATCTCAAATAAGATGGAGGATCTTATCCAGTCCTCATCAATTAGGCTTTTCTTGCATATAATACATTGGAAATATACAAGAGAATGCATTCATACTGATTTAAAAATATTCTTGCAAGAAAAATCCTTAACACAATGCATCATAATATGGTCACAAGATTCAACCTCCTCCATATAGAGAAAACATCTAGGAAGATAGAGACCCCTTTTACTAGGGTTATCAAGAGTTATAGGTTTATTCTGATATAAGAGCGAAAAGAAGAAGTTGATTTTAGGAATGAGAAATTTATACCAAAATTTTGAGCAAAGAGGTCTTCCTCACCTAGGTCAAAAGATCACAAGCAGACACCATTGTGTAGATGTCATCCAGATTAGAAGCCCATATAATTTTATCCTGATTGTTATCCTTGATAAACTAGGACTGCAACTCGAGCTAGAGGGAAAAGAACCTTTGTCTATGTCTCCAAGGTTTATCCACTTATTTCCTTTCCAATATTCCTTAATTTTTTCTCCAATTATTTATTTGCATATATCTATAGCTTGTTTCCAGTCTTGGTTTTTGGATAGAGGGTCCTTTTTTAACCAATTTTCTTCCAATAAATAAATTTTCCTTCCATCCCCCAGCTTCCATCTCATACCCTTAATAATCAGATCTTTTGTTGAACTTATGTTGTTCCATATGTAAGAGCCTTGCAGATTTTCTCCAATGATGAGGTAGTCCTCCAAAGAGTTAGAGTTCAAGAGGTATTTTTTTCTGATGATCTCATTCCATTCTTTATTCATCCCATCTCTTCTCCACAATTTTTTTTCAAGAAGGGCTTTATTTACATTTTTATGGATCTCAATCTAAGCCCCCCAAGTTTTTTGGGCTTGCAAACACTTTTCCATGCCACCAAACTTAATCTTTTCTTATCTTCCACCCCTGACCACAAGAATATTTTTTGGATTCTTTCAATCATCATGGAAAATACATGGGGGATCTTAAAGAGACTCAAGGCATAAACTGGGTGGTTTTGTAAGGTCAATTTCAGGAGTTGGAATTTCCCAGCATTTCATAAAAGGAACCCTTTCCAGCCTACCAACTTATTGTTGAATCTGTCAATGATAGAGTTCTAGAAACTATCAGGTGGTTTAGTGTACAATGGTAATTCTAGATAAGAAGGAATATTTATAGTACTGTAACCCAAAATATTTAAAAAATTTCTTTGTCTCTCTTCAGGGGTGTTGATAAAGAATATAGAGCTCTTATTCTAGTTAATAAGTTGTCTAGAAGCTGAAGTGTATGTTGAAAGCACTTTCTTCAAATTTCTATCTTCTTTAAAAATAGAAATCCCCATGATGAGGGTATCATCTAAAAATTTCTCATGGGAGAAGAAAGATCTTGTACAAGATAGTTGGAGACCAGAGATTAAGCCCTCTCCCACAAAATTGTTAATATACCTTCCCAAACATTCTGCCAAGATTGCAAAAAACATAGGAGATATTGGATCACCTTGTCATAGGCCTCTTATGGGTCTAAATAAATTGGATGACCCCCAGTTTACAATAACTGAAGAATAAATTGTGGTGACCAATTGCATGATGAGTTTGGTAACTCCCTTATCAAATCCAAAGGCATGAAGAACTTTTAGTAGAAAGTTCCATTCCACCCTATCATATGCTTTTGAGAGATCCAGCTTTATAAAGAAGCCTTGTTTCTTTGCAGCTTCCAATGAATGAATATTTTCATGAGCTACAATGATTGTGTCTATAATTTTCCTTCTAGGAACAAAGCCATTATGATTGGGTGATATAATTGAGGGAAAGTTTGACAGAGTCCTTGAAGTTAAGAATTTGGAAATAATTTTATACAAGGAATTTCATAGACTTATAGATCAAAACCAGAAAGGTCACATTAAGTTCCCTAAGGATTATTTTAGTTCCAAAATTTTTTTTGACTGCTGCTAGCACATCTTTCCCCATAATCTCCCAGTACTGTTCAAAGAAGACCATAGGAAATCCATCAGGGCTAGTGGTCCTCTCACCTTCAAACGAGGATACAACTGTCTTTATTTCCTTATCTCAGGGGATGACTTGAAGTCTAACATTAGTTACAACATCAATAAAAGATGATATAGCATACATGATTTTACCCTAATCTGAGATGACCAGGTTATCTTCCTTGGTTAGGAGAGAGGAAAAGTAGTTGAGCATTTCTTTTCTGATGTCTTCCTCTTTCCTAATATCTTTTTCCATTTATAATCAAACTATAAATTCTATTAATCACCTTATGCTTCATAGATGTCACATGAAAAAATCTTGTGTTTTTGTCCCCTTACCTAAGCCAGAGAACTCTAGACCTTTGTCTCTAGAAATTCTCCTCTTTAGATATGATATTTTGATAATCCACTAGCAGGTCATTTTTAGTACTTTTGAGATCCTCAAAGAGACCCTCTTTTTGAATTTGATCTTGGATCTCTTTGATTTTAGTCTACACCCATCTTTTGGATAGGAATATGTTGCCAAAAACCTCCTTATTCCAAGTCTTAAGTTTTATTTTGATAGTATTCAATTTTTTAGTAGCTCTATACATGGATCCCCCATCTAAAACATAATTCCACCATCCAGCTATACTTTCCTTTCAATTGGGGTGAGCCATCCCAATCTTTTCAAACTGAAAGGGAAATTTTTTCTTTCCATTCAAAATGTTAACAGTAAAAGAAATGGAAAAGTGATTAGAACATATTCTCAACAGAGAGGATAGAGAGTGGGAGTACCTTGAGATCCAATTAGGTGAAATTAGAGTTCTATCAAGTTTTACCTGGATAAGCTCCTTGACAGTTCTTCTATTAGACCAAGTGTAAGAAATTCCCTCCAACTCCACATCCATAAAGGCTTAATCATTAATATAGTCCATTAGGTTTGTTTTCATGTCCATCTAGGAAGGGATGCCTCCCATTTTTTCATCATCTTTGAGTGGGGTATTGAAATCTCCCATAACCATCCAACTATTATTTTGATAATTATTTCAAATATCTTTCAGGCTTCGCCAAAATTCTGTCTACCATGTCTAGTATTCAGGGCATAAATGTTAATAATGTTCCAAGAAAAATTATCTCTTATATGTGTCACTTTCACCATAATTATATTCTTCTCAATCTTCAAAAGGGTGAAATTTGTAGTCTGTTTGTTCCAATAGATAACCAGCCCTCTTGAAGCACCATCTAAGTCACAGCCTAGGTTACCCCCATTCTTGATGGGCTAAAAATTTTCAAAATTTTCTATGATCATTTTAGTTTCTTGAATCAATAAGATATCTGGCTTACAGTCTCTAACAATATTTCTAATGACATCTTGTTTGTGAGGACTATTCAATCCTCTGATATTCCAAGATATACTATTTATTTATGATATGGGGAGCAAACCTTTGGGATAGTTAGCTGGCAAAAATCCACAATGTTCTGCTTTGCTTCCTATTCTTGAATGTTTTTGGCCAATTTTCTACCTCGGTCCCCTTTGGGTGTGCCCACATATTCCTTTTGTTGTCATCTTGCTTGGACTCCTCCATGGGCTTGACAATAATTTTTATTTCCATTAATCCCTGTCCAAATGTCTTCTTGATTTTTTTCTTTCCATAAGTCATCTAATGGTGATAGAGGGTCGTCATCTCCCTATCAGTGATCATTTCTCTATTCAAGTTTCCCTCCTATTTGTTTGACCCCTACTAGTTAGTTTCATTTTCTATCATCTCCTTAAGGGATTCCTCAACCCTAGACAGTGGTGACTCCATTTCCAATTCTTGAGAGTCCTTATTATCTAGTATCCTATTGATAGAAACATTACCAGGGATTTGAGTCGCATTCAATGAGTTTTCCTTATCTTTAAGGTTGTCTACCTCCAAGAAAATACCCTCTACCTCATCATTCCTTTCTTCATCATCTTTATGTCCCTTCTAGAAGGGTTCTACCTTGCTGATTTTTTCCCTCCATTCTTTTCTTGAGTCTTTCTTTTTCCCCTTTTCCTTTTGTTGTTTTAGCGAGCATTATTTTGACCAGTGTCCTACTTTTTATGTTATCTCTTGCTAATACATCATATGTTATCTCTCTCTAAGTATTGAGTATTTAAGACCATTACCTATTATAACTTGTATTACCATGTCACTTTGGTTATGTGGGACCTAGTGATTTATATGTTATCTTTGAATGTATCTCTTTAGTTATTTTTAATTAGGTGAGGCTATTTAATGTGAGAATTATCCATGAAATTAAGTATTTCTCATATCAAAAAAATAAATATCTGATCAATTTCTAACACCAAAGATTAATTATGTCCAATTTATCACACTTGAAAAAATGATAATAAACTCTGTATTCTATTTTGATTAGCCTTCAATTTGTTAAGGAGTGTTTTTTCTTTAAAAGAAAACTTTCTATATAAATATTCAATATTTTGTGCTAGTTTAATTATATTTAAACTCAACATGGATAAAAATTGAATGCTTTGGATATGTGAATAATTGTTTGGGGTCTGAGTTAGGGTTTTTCTGGATAAATGGTCTCTTCTTCCTTGGTGCTATCACATTTGAGGTGAGAATTCAAGAATCTCAAAAATAATTTATGAATTAAAAAAATCAATATGGTTAATATAGAGTTTAAAACAAAGTATTATTTTAAGATTCTATTTTCACATTTGCAATGTTTTTTATGAGCTTAATAAATGCATATTCTAGGATTTTAAGATGTGTTGCAATAGTTGAAATACAAATCCTTAGATAAGTAATTATCATTTCTAAAATTTTAAATGTAATTTTGAATACTTCATTTTAAATATCTAGGGGCTTAGAATTTTCTATCCAAAAAGGAGTTATTGTCAAAGATTTGTCTTGATGTTTCCATAATTTATTTTGGATCGTTAAATTATGATTTTTATTAATATAATATTTTGAAATAGATTATTAAAAAAGTATAACATAATTGTTCTCTATTTGAATCTAAATTAAAGAAACCCTATGCCAACCATAAGCAAAAAAAACCCACATCAGACCTTGATACAACCATTTTTGGTGGGGATAAAATTACAAAAAGTTTCAAGATGAATGAACTCACCACCAAATTCCAACAAAAAATAGTGATCCAAAAATCTTGTATAGAGAGGAACCCATGCAACAAATTATGTATAGACTACCTCTATGTCCATAGAGCAGAAAAAAAAATCCATATGAAAAACATCAAGAACCTAGAGATGAATGGATGAGGTGGAGGGATGATGAACCATCCATGTCTATGATACCACCATGCCTATCAGAACAACCACCCCAACATTAAGCATCGTGTGAGACACCAAAAACATAACCACAAGCATAAATATGAGCACTACCACCATGAGCACCACTATGAGAACGACCATGGGAAACACCACCATGAGCACAATCACAAGAACCAAAAGAAACACTAGAATGACCATGAAGCTAGGAAGCATGACCCCTACCCTCCTTTATAATTCCATTTCTTCCCATGCCTCCATCAACTGGAGCCTGAAAAAGTTAGTGTCCATCTAGTTTCTCAGAACCCTGACTCTCATAACAGGCTCCCAATCATGGACATAATCCATAAGATGTGCCCATTATTTTCAAGCTTGCTCCTTCCTTTCTTGGATATCTCCAAAATCCCTATGTAGTAGGAAATGATGAACCAAAGGTGCACCCTAGGGAATCCAAACCAATCCTGCTACGCGACCACAAACCCTCGCCCAGGAACAATGCACTGTAGAATATCATCCAAACCCACCCTCCATTCTAGTATGAAAAACCTCTCCACCATCCTTTTCACCTCAACCCTTGAACCAAAATGAAATTGCCAAGCATAGATGAGAGTGATGATATCAATGCTGGTTCATAAGAAAGATTTGGTGTCACATGCTCGATAACCAACAAAGACCTGATCAAATTGAGGAAGAGAGGATGAATTGAGGTGAAAACATTATTTAGCTGCTCCTCTTTCACTGGTCCCTTAAAATACATATGTTTCTTCAATGCGTCAAAATATAAATTCATGTCCATGTTGTCATCACATTCCCCACTCCACAGAGTGTATCTTCCGCTTCTTCTAATATAAATCAAATGGACACCTCAGCTTGAGTAAAAAGGAATGTATTTTCCTTAAATCACCCACTACATTCAATGTACATGGGAATATATGTGCATTTTCATTTGTTGAGAAACCATAGTGTGCCAACCTCACTATATTGAACAGTGTTGATGAAATCTGCCATCAAATTCACCTCTACCAAAATTCCCAATTTTGAACCAAATTTATCAGCAAAGGACACCACCAACTTGGTGAGGGAGTCCACTAATTTGTTACCTTCTCTATAGATGTGGGAGATTTTAAAATTTTTAAGGAGATCTAGTTTCATATGAATGAAGTTGATAATTTTGTTTAATTTACATACTTGGGCTTTGTCGTTGGCAATCGCACTAAAAATCACCTTTAAATCACCTTCCAAATGAATTTATTACACCTTCAACTTGGCTGCTAGATCCACTACCAATAATGTGGCATGGGCCTCAACTTTTTTATTTGTTCCATTTGCTAACTTCTTTGTTTCAATTTCTAGGATATTTCCATTTTCGTCCTGGGCCACACATCTGTCCCCCAAAGGGCTATGGTTTCCCTTTGAGGCCCCATCAAAATTGATCTTTACCCAACCATCCTTAGGTTTGTCCCATTATATCACACTCCTATCTCTATAATTTAATTAATTAAAATAAGTTAAGATTATATCAAAAATATCTTTATATATTTACAAATTGTAACATAATTTTTTTTTCCAGAAATCTAAATAAGAGTTTTATCTATTATATGTAATATTTTATGTTTCTATATTTCAAACACATTTTTGTATGTTCTATGTTTTAATAATTATATAAATATATAATTCTCTATATATTATATAAGAAATAAACAAAATATTTATTAAATAATTAAATTTATTTATAGTTGATAAAAACATATTAAAGTGAATAGGTTGAATCCCTTGCTTTGGTTGTGAATACCTTAGGAAATGGGTCAAACCACTCAAGGGAAAATTAGAGTACCTAATGGGGCATTTTATAGATTTTATGGGCAATATTGACTACCTGAGGGACTAGTTCTCTAAGATGGATAGGGGAATAAAGAACTTCACCAATTTCAAGAGAAGGGTTTTGTACGTGACTTCTACAACCTTCTATCTTATCCATGAAGATTTGGAGGACAATAAGACTTAGAACAAAAGGTAATGGCTAGATTTTATCAGAAAATAATGGCTGCAAGTTCTTGGCTTGGTCAGGAGTAGGTCTAGAAATTAGGCCTTTGGGCATTGTCTACTGTCAATCCTCTATTCGCCAATGTTTTTGTCTTATTCTATGTTTGTTGGCTTATAATATATTTGTTGTTGTAACTTTTATATGTTGCAAGACTTTCTTAATAGTTCTTCCAGTTGTACAATCTTTGGCTATTGTTTTTTAAGGGCCAACACCCTTGTTATGTTTCTTTTATTAATAAAAAACATATAAAAGTGATAAAGTTTTAAAAATATAATAATATTATGATAAGAATAAATTTAGATAATGTTAGAAATATTTTTCTACTTTTACAAATCTCAATATAATAACAAATTTTTAATTTATTTCTATTATAACTACATATATATCTTTATAACAATCTACACAATATAATATAATTAAATTAAATAACATAAAAATAATAATATAAGTCATAATAATAAAAATGGTACGTAGAGATTTTCTTCTCTAGCAACTTCTCTCTCTCTCTCTCCTGATTTTCAACTTCGTACCTAAACCTTTTCAAATTACATCTACGTATGGTTGTAGATCTTGGGGTAGTCTCTGCCCCACGCAACCTGACTGTCCCCCCAATATGAAAAAGACCTTGGTGTCCTCTACGTGCTTGTTTCTATGCACAAAGATTCTGGTGATTCTTTGGATGCATCTAAAACCTTGTGCAGGGACTCCAACAACAATAATGATGGAAGTAAGAATATTGGGTTGGTTTGAAAGTTAGATTGGAACGGTGCTAAGGTTAATGGGACCTAGGATAATACTACGAGTTTCATTATTGTCAATTTTTTCACACTAAGGAATGAAAATTAGTCTCTCAAACACTATTATGGATAGGATTGTGTCCTCCATGCACTATGTGCTAGTTGGGAAATTATTTTCCTTTCAACCAACAATTGACATGGTTTACAGATGGGTGAATTATTATTGGAAGCTGAAGGGAAGTGTTTCTATTCATGCAATGTCGGGGGGTCTCTTTCTATTCAATTTTATGGTTTAGTAGGATCTTACTTTCATTCTTTCTGGATCATGGACCTATGAGAAGTATTTTTAATCTCTAAAAAGTGCAAAATGGGGTTCAACCCATTAAATGACCTTTATAGGATGGCTCCAATATGGGTTCATATGCTTGACCTTCTATTGGATTTTTGGGATGAGAAGATATTTTAGTGGGTGGAAATTCCTTCACCCAGTATGTCACCATGGATGTTGTCACATCAAGGTAAAATCCAAGTTAGTGTTTCCCACTTCTACATTAATGTGGCTATTAATAAAACTCTCCCTAACTTTATCACTTTAAAGTCTAAATAAAGGAAGTGGACACAAGATTTAGTTTATGAAAATTTTACTCTATACTATCAAAGATGTTCTAAGCCAGGACAACTTTTTTTCCATATACAAATCTCCATTACAAAAAGAACCCAAGTTGAAGGAGAAATGATCTTCCCCCTTGCATTCTAAGGAGAAAATACAAGAGACTCAAATATCTAATGGATTTGATGATTACCCTTTCAATAAGGGTATTATTAAGCTCATGAAATCTTTAGGCTCTATAGTACAATAATATCAAGCTAAGAATAAAAGTGATACCACTCATAGAACCCTAGAGGAAAGGGAAACCCCTTTGTCTCTTAGTAAATTTTAGCCTTCCTCAAGTGGTTATCCCCCTGCTTCAATCAAGTCAGTTCTAGGGAGGAGGCTTTAAAGGAATCTTTTATTACCACCAAATAAACTACTTTAGTGAAAGTAATGGTCGAATGGAGGGTGAATCCATAGTTTTAAACTAGTTCTTTGGAGTTACTTTGGAGGATCCTGGTGGACATGGTCATTAGGGGCCCGTTTGGTGCATGGCATTAACTTATCCAGAATAGGCCTATTCCAGAATAAGGGCCTATTCTCGAATTAATTAATTCTAAAAATGAAAGCTGGAATAAGCTATTCTCTGTTTGGATCCCATA
>MU223049.1:1014381-1026209 GCA_018584345.1 Thuja plicata | reverse complement strand
AAAAAAAGTTTAAAAAAAATTAATAAAAAAAATAAATTTTGAATCCACAAAATTTCTTATTCTCGAATAAGAATAATTCCAGCTTTTTTTTAGAATTAACTAATGCAAGCATAAGCCCCAAAATGGGAATTAGTTTTTTAATTCTAGAATTCAAAAAATGCACCAAACAAAGAATTATTTAATTCGTGCATTATTGGCTGCCTATTCCAGGTTAATTCCAGGTGCCAAACGGGCCCTAGAAGAAGGAAGCAAGGAAAGATACCCATAATGAGATGAAGAAAACTCAAGATATCTTGAGCCAAGTTATCCAACAAATCCCCTCTATATATTATTCTATGAGTGAGATTACCAAAAATGTTTTACTCACCCCAGAGACTAAACCCTTCTCTCTTGTTACATCCCCTGATTGCACTAGGAAGAATGGATGGAGACCCAAAAAGAAAACAAAATAAAAGAAATTTGATGTGGGGAAAAAAATAAGGCTAACAGACCTTGAGAAACAGTGTCAAGACAAAAAAATATGGCTAGGGAAATTTCCAATAGGCGAAAATGGAATCTGGATGCTAATACCCGAAATAAGAAATGAAGTTCCTTTCATGTAACATGAGGGGAATGAATAGTCCTCAAAATCAGTATGCTCTTAAGCATTATATCATGGATTTAAAGCTTGATATCCTTTTGTTGCAGGAGGTGAAGATGTCAATGAGGCGGATGGTGTTTTAGGGGGAGTGATAACTATGTGGAACCCAAATAAAGTGGTGGGGGAGGCTTTAGCATTCTGTCATAATTATCTTGCGGTGAGGTTTAAACTTGGTAACTTCACTTGGCACTTATTTAACATATGTGCTCCCAATAATCAGGTTGGCAGAGAAATGGTTTGGGATAAAGTTTCTTCTCTTATTATTGAGGATAGGAATGCTTTTTATATGGTGGAAAGATATTTTTACTCTTCTTTGTTCCCCTCAAAAAAATGGGAGGTTTTTTAGATTATATTAACAACATGAATGACTTATCTGTCTTCATTAGTAGAACATGCCTCTTTGATATAGGCCTCTTGGGAAACCATTTCACTTGGGCCAACAATAGGAAGGGTATCCATTTGATTTAAGTCAAACTTGATAGATTCTTGGTTTCAACATGCTAGGATTTGGGATGTAATGCTTCTCTTAGGGATCTCCCAAGAACTATTTCTAACCATAATCCTATCCTCCTCCATTGGGAAGATAAACCCTCTTCTAGTCTACTCCCCTTTAGGTATGAGGTGATGTGGGCCTCACATCCATATTTCAAAGGTTGTATTCAAAATTGGTGGAGCTCTCTAGTCTAAGGATTGTTTAGAGTAATTTTTCTAGGTATATTGCATAGAAGTTTTTTCATCAATGTTTTGGATCACACTCTATGATCCATCCTCAATATGATAATGAGACAATAAGGAAAACAAAAAATATGATTTGTAGACTGAACACCAACATACAAAGGAGGAGAGAGGGATGAAAAACAAAAAAAAATAAGACAAGGCAATAAAATTAAAAACAAATAATCAAGACAAGACAATCAAATTAAAAACAAATATGTATCCATACATAATAAAAAAATTGATAACAAATGTACAAAAAAGATCAAAAAATAAAAATAACAATATAAATAAGCCTATATAAATTAAATAAGAAAACCTAACAACTAATGTTCATAATAGAAAAGCGTAAATAAATATACAAATACACACACATATTTATATAAAGTATAAATAAATATATAAAAATATTACAACCAAATAAATATTAAAAAAATAAATACTATACACACACGGGCACACACACACACACACACACACACACACAAACATATGTATATATAAATCTTGGGTCTTATCTGAAGAGGTTTCAACCTATAGGCTCATCCTCCGATATTTGGTAACTAAAACTACTTCGTGAAGGCTTTTGCTAGGATGGTATGAAAAAATGAATACCCCTTAGTCATTGGCTCCTAGATGAAGAGGTTTCATCCTTTAGTCTTTTTCTCTTATATTTGGTAGCTTAAATTACTTCATGAAGGCCCTCGTTGGGTTAGTCTACAAAATGGATAACCCTAACATGGTGGCTCTTTGCTGAAGAAGTTTCAGCTCATAGGATGATGCTCATATATTGATTAACAAAACTTACTTCATGAAGGTCCTATTTGGGATGGCCTACTTGTGGGTTTTTTAGAATTATTTGGCCAACTATGCTTGTATTTTGAACCTCCACGAAAATAAAAATACTAATATAAATATAGTATGATATAGAATAACTATTTAAATTAATTTTCAAATCTAGTTATGGTTAGGATTAATACAATATGCTAATAGGTTTAATATAACAAAATAAATACTAATATACTTATAGTGTATAATATTTATAATTTAATAATATGAATATAATTTTATATAATAAATATTGATATAGATATATTAAAGAGTGTTCAAACTACAAATTTCTTAAAAATATTTAAAAAAACAAATTGAGGGAAAAAAGTATCATGAACATCATCACCAAGAGTATCTTCTTCATCAAGATTAATTGTGTAAATTTTTTGTTGGCTAAGGGGAAAGGGAAATTTTCTTTAGCCTCCCACTATTTCCATGTGAAAAAACCCAAAAAATGGTATTAGCTAAAATGTGGATACTCTTATGTAGCCCCCACTTACTAATGAGCCTGATATGGACCTTCATGTTACACCCTTATAGGGAAACATGCCCCTATGGAGAAGCGATCATTTTTGTATGATAGTTTGAATATGAGGAAGAATGTTAAACAAACTACAAACAGCTTATATAATCTTCTATTATTGATGGTGTCTAAGATTAAGGCCTTGAAGAATAGGTGGGTTCCCACCCCCACTATGAAAAGTGTGGACAAAATTATTTCCACTACAAAGAAGCTAACCAAAGGGATCAAAGAATTTAAAGAGGGCATGGACAACACATTAAAACATTGGAGGATGAAAATGTAAAAGTGCATGAAAAATTGAGGGTAGTCGTAATGGTCAACCATACTGTAATAGAGAATATTTTTGATGGGATGAAGTTAAATGCCCATGCAGAGGATATCTAATGTTTTTTAAAGAGTGCCCCTGATACACCTATTGATAGTGTGAAATCAAAGAATAAAATGACTAATACTTTGGTGGCCACTAGTTCTCTTCCTGGTTTGGCCACAATAATCCGTAGTAAGGACAAAGGTATCACTCCCATGTATAGTATTGACAACATGGTTTGCGGTATCAATGATGATATGATGTAAGAATGAAAATATTCTAAAAAATATGTAAGGTCTCTAGGGTTTGATCCTCTATGTTTTGCTAATGTTTTGTTGTTGTCCATTGTTTTATTCATTGTTGGTTACTTTTTTGGATAGTTTTTTCTGTAAAAAAGGTTTGCACATCCCTTCAAAACCTGGTTTTCTTTAATAAAAAATAAAATAAATGTTAATATAACTATATTATAATATTTATAGTTTGATAATATACATATAATAAATATAATAAATATTTCTATAGATATATTAAAGAATGGTTGAACAACAAACTACACAAAAAACATTTAAAAAATGAATTGAGGGAAAAACTTGTTGGATTCCTTCGAAATGGTGAGAAGATTTTTATTGACTTGTCATGCCAAATAAAGAAAAATTCAAATGGACAAAATACCAAAAATCATAATTTGGTAGTGAACTCTCCTCTCAATAGTAAACATAATTTGAAAAAATAATAATTTTTTGATAAATATGTTAGAATAACTGAGAGGGGGGGAGGTGAATCAGTGGCCTCAAAAATATTCCAATAAATCAACCCAAAAACTTAGTACCAAAATATTAAGCCTCTAGTTATCTTCAGTCCTACAAGATGAATGCCTTCAAACAATCTTAACAAATAACTACTTCTCGGAGCTCACTGTTAAAACTTATTCTTACTGTTTACCTATTAACAGTCTTTCATTTACCGAAATACAATAAATTTCTTAGTGTATACCAATCAATCTAGAATTAGTTATGTGTAATGAAAAAAACTAAAGTAATGACTCATAAAAACATTGACACATGCATTTTTAACGTGGAAACCCTGTTAAGGGAAAAACCACTTGGGACCAGTAACCCAAAATTTTTTCTCTTCTGAAGTGATCTCGGTGAAGAGCCAACCCTATTAAAGGTTAAAAATACACTATTAGGTGTGACCTTGTTAGAGGATATAAATAGAATAGTTTTTCACTTGATATATGGCATCTCTATGCTACCTTCTATGACCAAACCCAGTGTAGTTTGTCAAATGGTATCTGGAATCTCATGCTATCTTCGTGATCAAAATTTTTGATACTCCTTGGGATGTATCTCAATATATAAAGGATTGTTAAGTCCTGCTCAGTTAATAGACTTTCTGATCCAATGGTTAAACTAAAATAGAAAATGATCTGTTCACACATACAACTTAGACTTGCAAATTTTCAGATCTATTGTAAGCTCATAATACCTTTCTAATCAATGTATCTTTTCAATACCTTTTCTCCACTTCTTTTTGCTCAGTTCTGCTGTGCTTCTCTATTGCTCGGTGTCCACAAAAATCTTTAGCTCTTTCCTCGGCTTGATTGATCAGGACTATATGAATTTTTTCTTCATCAATTTCTCTTCAACATCCTTCTTCTTTATTCACTCCTCTAATTAATAATGAATTATATTGTCTCTTTATAGACATGATATCACCATTTCTCACTTCTTGATTTTCTTGTTCTTGGCGTGATCAATAATTCTAGCCAATCTTTCTTTAAAGATTTTCTTCATTTTCATCCCGTAGATTTCTCCTTGACAACTGGATAAAATAACCTTAAATATTTTACTTAGCTCTAGCTTTAACTTGTTGATGAAAACAATGTTAACAACCAATTAACTCTAGCTTTATCTCTTGCTAGCTAAGTACTTTGTCGTTTCTAAATTTTAGTTCATTTTGGTGTTTTAACTCTTTGATAGCTTCAGTCAATACTTTAGTTCTCCTCAGGCATCTCCATTGGGATTATCTATCCGTCGGGGTTGTCTGTCCATTGGGTATCACTGTGAAGTTCTTCTCATCGGTAATGCTTGTTGGGTTTCTTTTTCAGGCAACATTGTGACTTTTAATTTTGGTTTTCTCTATCTATCGAGGTGCACTGCCTGTCAGTGTCTGTAGTCACTTAGTGAATACTGATCCTTTATGCATTACTGAAAGCATAATCTTTATCTCTTTGATTCTCTGAAGTCTTTGGCACTTTGTATATAACCGATCAGATTATATCAAGTTGACATCAATGACAATACAATCCATTAACTGATTTAATGTCTTGCATTATCCTTCTGCATTTCGTTGATCAACTTAACATCTTCAAACATTTAATCAATTATATGTCATTAATCTCTCCCTTTGGCATTGATGGAAACACACTACATTATCACACTATATTATTACTAATACAATATGAAATATATCAAGTGTATTTCATCCATCTCTCCCAAATATTTTAGTTCTATAACTAATACAAATGTCTGGCTCTCGATAAGCTCATATAGCTTATATTTTCTTGCAGAGTGCCTTCTTCAATATTTAATACCTTTACTGGATACATGTAACATCATCTGATTATATTTCTAATATGTGCTCTTCCTTGACTATTCCTCTCCTTGATCATCTCTTTTTCCTTTGACAAAAATCTCTCCCTTAGTATGTATTCTCTCACTTTTGTTACTTTTCTCCCTTTGATGGATATTTCATGTTTAATCTCTTCTTTTGGATATTCTCTCCCTTTGGATAATGATATAATCTCTCCCTTTGACAACAATGCCAAAGTAAACTTTTATGATGCCAAAGGTATATCCTTTCACCTTTTTATAATATACTCCTTGAATTTCCCTATCCATCAACAATATAGTGACTCAGGTGTTTGTTAGTAATAACTGAGAGGGGGGGTGAATCAGTGGCCTCAAATTTATCCTTCAAACTTAGCCACCAATTTATAAATCTTAGATAATTATGTCCCTACAAGATGCATGCCATGAAATACTAATAATGATTAACTGTCTGTCAGTTTGCTCTGTCAATCCTTATTCTTTCTTGATTACTGATAAGCAATATAACTATTTATCGAAACTCAGTAAATAAGAAATGTATACTGATCAATCCAGAGTTAGCTATGTAAGATGCAAGATAGTAAAGAAATGAATCATTCACACATAACACATGAATTTTAACGTGGAAACCTTGTTAAGAGAAAAAACCACTGGGACCGGTACCCCAAATTTTCACTCTTCTAAAGTGAGCCCTGTTAGGAGCCAACCCTGTTAAAGGTTACAAACACATTGTTAAGTGTGACCTTGTTAGAGGATTTTATACATAGAGGTTGTCACTTAGTATCAAGCATCTATTGCTACCATCCTTGAATCAGCCTCCTTCTTAGACTATCAATAAGTATCAGGCAAGTCCAATGCTACTTTCATGAATCAACCTTTTTGACACTCCTTGAGATGTACCTCAATATATAGAAGACTGTTAAGTCCTACTTGGTTAAGAGACTTGATTCTTTAATGGTTAAACTGAAACACTATGACCTGTTCATATTGCAACTTTGAATTGTAGATTTTTAGATCTATTTAAGTACATTATCTCTCTGACCAATGTATCAATTCAATCCTTGTGTTCCATACTTTCTACTCTGTGATGCTATGCTCACTGTTCGTTGGTGTCTGCAGAATTCCTTAGCTCTTCCTTCATCTTGTTTGATCAATACTGCATGAATTTTTTCTTCATTAGTTTTCTCTTCATCATCCTCCTTTTATTCACTCCCCTTAATCCCATCTGTAAATGAATTAAGCTTGTCTGTTATATAGACATAATATTCATTATTTCTTGATTCTTGATTCTTGGCGTGATAAACAATCCAGCCAATTATATTTAAAGAATAACTCCTGATTTTTCTCATAGATATCTTCTTTCCAATTGTACAAATCATCTTTAAATCAATCACTTATCTCTAGTCGAATAAAACAAATTAGACAACCAGTTAAGTCTATTTTTAGCTCTACCAACTAGATATTTTGTCATTGTCTGAAGTCTCTATTCTATCGGTCAACACTTTAGTTAGTTATCAGTGATGACTGACTGTTCTATCGGTGAGACTCTAGTTAGCTTCGTGATCTTCATTCATCGGGCATCATTGGATTTTTTCTCGTCGGGCAACTCTACATCTTTGGTCATTGGGTACTTTGAGTCTTTAGCTTGTCAAGCAACCTTCTGACTTTTCTCGTTAGGCATCCTATGGTTTTTCTTCATTGGGAAACACTATGCTTATGATCATTAGGTATTATTGTGAGTGTTCTTCTTTTCTTTGACCAATTGTGTGCACTCCGTCGGTGTTGTTTGTCACTTAGTGAATACCTGACTTTTATGCATTGCTGAGAGCATAACCTTGGTTCCTTTGATTCTCTAAAGTCTTTTTCATTATGTACATGACCGTATAGATGATATCAAGTTGACATCAATGAAAATATAGTCCATTAACTGATTTAATGACCTTCATTATCTTTCAACTTAACATTATCAAACATTCATTTAGTTACATGTCATCAATCTCTCCCTTTGGCATTGATGGCAACATACTATATTATCACACTATACTATTTCTTATACAATATGAAATACAACAGTTGAGATTCATCAAACTACCAATCTTTTGTTCTGTTAACTGATAAATGTCTAACCATTGGTAAGATCTGTTTTAGCTTAGATTTGATTCTTGCATCTCTTTGTCTTCTGATGTGTTGTGTTCTCTCCTTATGTCAATTTATCTCCCTTGACTATTCTTCTCTTTTGATGTCTTTTCTCTTGTCAGCAACTCTCCCTTTGTATAATCTTTCCATACAATTTCTTTCCCTAAGGATATAATCTCTCCCTGCTTGAGTAATGTGATAATGGATAATCTCTCTCCTTTTATAGAAGGATGTGATAATATGGATAATCTCTCTCTCCCTTTGACAACAATTCCAAAAAAATATCTCACAAATATCTGACATTAATGTCAAACAATAGTTTCTCTCCATCCCTAGTGCTCAGTTCTCATATATACCTATCTGTATATAGATGTATCTTTGTAGGTTATCTCTTTGCTTGCATCAACATCAATGATATTATGATAATATGTAGGCTGATGTAGCCTTTTAGTCATCTTACTGACTGGTAGACAAGGGTTTGACCCCTAGTATTTTTCTCAAGTACTCAAATGTATCCTTGGGCAGTGGCTACTGGCTTGGTGAAGATATCAGCTAATTATTCTTTGGATTGCACATATTCAAGTATCACCTCTTTTGCTTGAGCTTATTCTCTCAAATAATGATACTTGATGGCAATGTGTTTAGTCTTAGCATGCATGACTAGATTCTTGGAAATGTTTATTGCACTGGTTTTATCATAATAGATAATTACTGGTTCTAGGATCTTCATATGCATACCTTCTAGTAACTGTTTGATCCATGCAATATTTCAGCAATTTACAGCAGCAACAACATACTTTGCTTCTGTAGTAGACTAAGAGATGCATCCTTGATTTTTGCTAATCCATGTGACAAGTCTGTCACCCATAAAGAATGATCCTCTAGTTGTGCTCTTCCGGTCATCAAGATTTCTAGCCCAATCAGCATTGGTAAACACCTTAAGTTCAAATTTTCCTTCTCTTCTATACCATAAGCCATATTCCTCAGTATTCTTTAGATACCTTAAAATTCTTTTCACAACAATCATATGTGATTCCCTGGGGTTAGCAAAAAATATAGCAACAATTCCTACTGCATTTGCAATATCTGGTCTAGTGTGTACAACATACATGAGTTTTCCAACCATTGATCTATACAAAGTCTGATTTACCTCTGATGTCTTGTCCTCCTTTGTCAACTTACATCCATTAGCCATCGGTGTTCCAACTGATTTGGAATCTTCCATCTTGAATATTTTCAGGACCTCTTTAATGTATTTGGGCTGTGTAATGAAAATACCTTCACATTATTGCATGATCTATAGACCAAGAAAGAACTTGATCTATCCAAACATAGACATCTCAAACTCTTTTCTCATCTTATTCGCAAATGATTTGCATAGCATATCATTGCCTCCAAATATGATGTCATCAACAAATATTTTAGAAATCATAGTGTTAGCATCAGTATCTTCCTTTAAATAAAGATTACTTTTTTCACTAGTCCTTACAAATCCAATACTTATAAGATAGGAATGAAGTCATTCATACCAGGCTCTAGGATCTTGTTTCAATCCATACAAGGATTTATGAAGTCTACATACCATGTTTCTCTTGTCTGGATCTACAAACCCTTCTGGTTGCTCAATGTATACCTCTTCTTCAAGTATTCCATTTAGGAATGTTGACTTGACATCCATCTGGTATACCTTGAATCCTTTGAATGCAGCATAAGAAAGTAGTATTCTTACACCTTCTAGCCTAGCAATGGGTGAAAAGGTCTCTCCATAGTCAATACCTTCTTCTTGTGCACACCCCTTGCATACTAGTCTTGCTTTATTCCTTGTGACTTCTCCATTCTCATTCAGCTTATTCCTGAATATCCATTTTGTACCAATGACATTCTTGTCATCTAGTCTTGGCACAGGTGACCATGTCTTTTTCTTCTCAATATGCTCAATCTCATCATTCATAGCACTTATCCATTCTTCATTATCAAGTGTAGCATTGCCATATTTTGGGTCAAACTCACAAATTAAACAACTTGAGTTTAAAGACTTACTTCTTTTTCTTGTACTAGCTTTCTTATCTCCTATGATCTAGAGCTCTGGATGGTTCCTTCTTATATATCTTGCAAGTACAGGTATAGCTCTTTGTCAATCAGATTGATCATCATTTTGTTCTTCATCACCTTGCACATTATTTTGATTATTATCTTGACCATCGATATTTGGAGCATGATTGTCGATTACAACATTCTGTTGCTCTAGAATTAAGCGTTGTTGCTCATGTATAGTGTTAGGTTCTTCATAGTATACAAAATTGTTGTAGTCCTCTGGTTCTTTTGTGCTTTCCAGCTCATTCTTTTCTACAAATTCATCTATCTTCACATTTTCACTTTCAACAATTTTGTTAGAAGCCTTGATAAGACATTTATAAGCCTTGCTTTTGGTGGAATACCCTAGAAATATACCTTCATCACTCTTGGCATCAAGCTTTCCATTTATATCATCCTTTAAGACATAACATTGACTACCAAAGATTTTGAAGTAACTTACATTGGGTGGTTTACCATACCATAGCTCATTGGGTGTCTTTTTTGTGTCCTTCTTCAATTGTACTCTATTTAATGTGTAGACAGCAGTACTGATAGATTCCCTTCAGAAGATTGGGATGATGCCTTTCTCTATCATCAGTGTTCTAGCACAATCAACTATGGATCTATTCCTTCACTCAACAATCCCATTTTGGTGTGGTGTTCTTGGTTCAGAAACCTATATTTTTATACCATGCTCATTGCATAAGTTAGTGAATTCATCTGATATAAACTCTCCTCCTCTATCTGATCTCAATAATTTTAAATCCTTACCACTTTGTTTCTCTACCATAGCATTATACCATTTAAACATCTTGAATTCTTCAGATTTGTCTTTTAGAAACATAACTATCATCATTCTAGAGTAATCATCATCAAAGAAAATAAAATATCTATCTCCATAATAACTCTTTTTCCTCATTGGTCCACATAGATCAGTATGGACTAATTCTATGATATCATCATACGTATGGGTTTTACTTTTGAAACTAGACTTTGTCATCTTACCTTTTTGACAATTTTTGCACATGATGTTGTCAGGCTTTGACATCGTCGGTAAGCCTCTTACATTTCTCCTTCTTATTTTCATCATGTTGTCAAAATTCACATGACACAATATTTTGTGCCAAAACCATATGTCTTCATTTCTAGTCATTAAGAAAGTGGTGTTAGTATCATTCAGATAGAATAAGTTACCTTTTGTCTATTTGCCGGTACCAATCAATCTTCCTAATTCATTGAAGATCTTTGCCTTCTTATTCTCAAATGCTACTCTATGACCTGAATTATTCAGCTGAAAAAAACTCAAAAGATTATAATTCAATCCTTTTACCCAACAATCATTTTCACATTTAATCAGGTTATTCAACATTATAGTTCCTTTACCTTCAACTGGACAAGGTGTATCATTACCCATTCTTACTGTACCACCATTATAATAATCAAAAGTGTTAAAATTTTCTTTGTCACCGGTCATGTGGTGAGTGTAGCCACTATCTATAATCTAGATGTCATTCTTTCTAACCTTAGATATGAGTGTAGTTTCTACATTCCTTTCATCTTCATCTGAATCATCTTTCACAGCCACAAACACCATCTCAATGTCTTCATCAGTTTTAGTGTCAGTATCTTCATCTTTGCAAGAAGCTAGGTAGCTGGCTTTCTTTCCTTTGTCCTTGTAGTCTCGGGTATCTCTTCTTTTTTATTGTCAGTAACTTCTATAATCTTTGTTATCACCTCTGTCAGATTTATTCTCAAAAGATCTGTCATTAGCTCTATCATCTTTTCTTCTGTTAGGACATCTTGCAACAAAGTGTCCAATCTCTTTACAATTAAAGCATACAAGTGGTAACTTTCCTTTGTAATTACCTTTGCCTCTCTGCATTCTTCTATCCATAAGTGATTCTATTTCATCTAGATCTTCTTCTTCACTTTCACTTTCACTATCTCTTCTAGATGTGTGTCTATGACTTGATTTTCTTATTCTCATAG
>MU223049.1:970111-1013196 GCA_018584345.1 Thuja plicata | reverse complement strand
ACCATCCTTGAATCGGCCTCCTTCTTAGACTGTCAATAGGTATTGGGCAAGTCCAATGCTACTTTCATGAATCAACCTTTTTGGCACTCCTTGAGATGTACCTCAATATATAGAAGACTGTTAAGTCCTGCTTGGTTAAGATACTTGATGCTTCAATGGTTAAACTGAAACACTATGACCTATCCATATTGCAAATTTGAATTGAAGATTTTTAGATCTATTTAAGTATATTACCTCTCTGACCAATGTATCAATTCAATCCTTTTTCTCCATACTTATTTCTCTGTGATGCTGTGCTCACTGTTCGTCAGTGTTTGCACAATTCCTTAGCTCTTCCTTCAACTTGTTTGATCAGTACTGCATGAAGTTTTTCTTCATCAGTTTTCTCTTCAACATCCTCCTTTTATTCACTCCCCTTAATCACATTCATAAATGAATTAAGCTTGTCTTTTATATCGACATAATATTCATTATTTCTTGATTCTTGATTCTTGGCATGATAAATAATCTAGTCAATTAGATTTAAAGAACAACTCCTAATTTGTCTCTTAGATATCTTCTTGCCAACTGTACAAATCATCTTTAAATCAATCACTTATCTCTCATCAAATAAAACAAAGTAGAAAACCAATTAAGTCTCTTTTTAGCTCTTCCAGCTAGATATTTTGTCATTTTCTAAACTCTCTATTCTATTGGTCAACACTTCAGTTAGTTATCGGTGATAACTAACTGTTCCATCAGTGAGACTCTAGTTATCTTTGTGATCTCCATCCATCGGGCATCATTGGATTTTTACTCATCGGGCAACTCTGCATCTTTGGTCGTCATGCACTTTGAGTCTTTAGCTCGTTGGGAAACCTTCTAACTTTTCTCGTCGGGCATTCAATGGTTTTTCTTCATCGGGAAACACTATGCTTCTGATCATTGGGTATTACTATGACTTTTCTTCTTTGCTTTGACCAATGGTGTGCACTCCATCAGAGTTGTTTGTCACTTAGTGAATACTTGACTTTTATGCATTGTTGAGAGCATAACCTTGGTTCCTTTGATTCTCTAAAGTCTTTGCATTATGTACATGACCGTATAGATGATATCAAGTTGACATCAATGACAATATAGTGCATTAACTTATTTAATGACCTTCATTATCTTTCAACTTAACATTATCAAACATTCAATCAATTACATGTCATCAGTGTTCGGTGTAGGTATGTACCATTGCGGTCCATCTCTTTCTTGCATCAACATGAATGATCTTCTAATTGTGTGTAGGCTGATGCAATGTCCTAGTTAGCTTATTGACTGATAGACAAGGGTTGTACCCCTAGTCTCTTTCTTAGGAACTCAAATGTAACTTTCGGTAATGGCTTGGTAAATATGTCAGCTAATTGTTCCTTAGTTTGAACATATTCTAGTATCACTTCTTTTTATTTCACTTGTTCTCTTAAGTAGTGATACTTGATAGAAATATGCTTAGTCTTAGCATGCATGACTGGATTCTTTGATATGTTAAAATTACACTGGTATTATCATAATAGATAATTGCGGGTTCAAGAATCTTCATATTCATACCTTCTAGAAACTATTTGATCCATGCAATATTTGAGTAGTTTGCAACAACAACCACATATTCTTCTTCTACAGTAGACTGTGAGATGCATCTTTGCTTCTTGCTGATCCATGTGACAAGTCTATCAACCATGAAGAATTCTCCTCCAGTTGTGCTCTTTCAATCATCAATGTTTCCAACCCAATCAACATCTGTATAGACTTGAAGCTCAAATTTTCCTTCTCTTTTATACCATAATCCATAGTCCTCGGTGTTCTTTAGATATCTTAGAATTCTCTTGACAATAGTCATATGTGATTCTTTGGGACTAGTGGAGAATCTTGCAAGTATTCCAACTGCATGTGCTATATCTAGTCTAGTATGAACAACATATATTAGTTTTCCAATCATTGATCTATACAAGGTTTGATTTACCTCATTTGATTTGTCTTCCTTTGTTAGCTTACATCTAGTTTCCATAGGTGTTCCAACTGGCTTGGAATTTTCCATCTTGAATATCTTCAACACTTCCTTCATGTATTTGGACAGAGTGATATATATGTCTGCATCTTGTTGAAGAATCTATAGACCAAGAAAGAATTTGATCTCCCCAAGCATAGACATTTCAAACTCTTTTCTCATTTCATTAGAAAAGGATTTACATAACATTTCATTTCCCCCAAATATGATATCATCAACAAATGTTTCAGCAATCAGAATATTACCATTGATATCTTCTTTTAACTACGAATTGTTGTTTTCACTTGTTCTTACAAATTCAATGCTAATGAGATAGGAGTGAAGTCTTTCATACCAGGCTCTAGGTGCTTGTTTCTATCCATACAAGGCTTTATGTAGTCTACATACCATGTTTCTCTTGTCTAGATCAACAAACCCTTCTGGTTTTTCAATGTATACTTCTTCTTCTAGTATTCCATTTAGGAATGCAAATTTGACGTCCATCGGGTATACCTTGAATCCTTTGTATGAAGCATTAGAAAGAGGAATTATTACTCCTTCTAGTCTAGCAACAGGTGCAAAGGTTTCACCATAATCAATACCTTCCTCTTGTGCATACCCCTTTCATACTAATCTTTCTTTATTCCTTGTGACTTCTCCATTCTCATTCAACTTGTTTCTAAATATCCATTTGGTACCGATGACATTCTTATTGTCTAGTCTCGGTACTAGTGTCCATGTACTTTTATTCTCAATCTATTCTATTCTTCTTTCATAGCAATGACCCATTCCTCATTTTCAAGTGTAGTATTAACAGATTTAGGCTCAAAATCACAAAGTAAACATCTAATGTTTAGTGACTTACTTCTTGTTCTCATTCTGTCTTTCTTTTCTCCTATGATTTGATTCTATTGATGATGTCTTCAGACATACTTGGAAATTTTTGGTTCATCTCTTTGTCCACCATTTTGATCATTATCTTGACCTTCATCCCGATCTCCATCACTTGGAACATCATCTTGAATATTTTTCTAATTTTTGGTAATAGCAGCCTGATGCTTAGGTACAATGTTCTATTGCTCGGGAGTGATATACTATTGCTTGGGTAGAGTTTCAGGTTCTTCAGTGTAAACAAAGCTATTGTAGTCTTCTAGTTCTTTTCTACTTTCCTTATCATTATTTTCTACAAATTCATCTATCCTCACAATTTCACTTTCAATGATCTTGTTAGAGGACTTGTTAAGACATTTATAATCCTTTCTATTGGTGGAATACCCTAGAAAGACACCTTCTTCACTTTTGGATTCAGGATTTCCATTTCTATCATCTTTTAAAATATAACATTGAATACCAAAAATTTTGAAATAACTTACATTGGGTGTGTAACCATACCAAAGCTCATAGGGTGTCTTCTTTGTGTCCAACTTCAATTGTACTATGTTCAATGTGTAGACAACAGTACTGATAGATTCCCTCAAGAAATTTGAGTGATTCTTTTCTCTATCATCAGTGTTCTTTCACAATCAACAATGGATCTATTTCTTCTTTCAGCAATTCCATTTTGTTGTGGTGTTATTGGTGCAGAAACCTATCTTTTAATTCCATGCTCATTGCAATAGTTAGTGAATTTATCTAAAATAAATTCCCCTCCTCTATTTGACCTTAAGCATTTCAATTTCTTACCACTTTTTTTTTCTACCATAGCCTTATACCATTTAAACATCTTGAATGCTTCTGATTTATCTTTTAAGAACATAACTGTCATCATTCTAAAATAATCATCTACAAAGATAATGAAATACCTATCACCATAGTAACTCTTTTTCCTCATAGGTCCACATAAATCACTATGGACTAATTCTAGAATTGCATTAGATGTATGGGCTTTACTCTTGAAACTAGACTTTGTCATCTTATCTTTTTGACCATTTTTGCACATGATATGCTCGGGCTTTGACATGCTTGGTAAGCCTCTTACTTTTCTTTTATTTCTTATCTTTATCATGTTGTCAAAATTCATATGATATAATATTTTATGCCACAACCATATGTCTTCATTTCTAGCCATTAAACAAGTGGTGTTAATGTCATCAAAATAGAAAAGGTTACCTTTTGTCTGTTCACCAGTTTTGATCAATCAACCTGATTCATTAAAGATCTTTGCCTTCTTATTCTCAAATGATACTCGGTGACCTGTATTATTTAGTTGTGAAACACTCAATAGGTTATAATTCAGTCCTTTTACCTAGTATGCATTTTCACATTTGATCATCTTATTCAGCATTATTGTTCCTTTACCTTCAACTGGACAAGGTGTGTCATTACCCATTCTTACTGATCCACTATTATAGTATTCAAAAGTTTCAAACTTTTGTTTATCATCGGTCATATGGTGAGTGTAGCCACTATCTATAATCTAGACATCATTCTTACTAATGTTAGATATGAGTGCAGTCTCTACATACCTTTCTTCTTCTTTGTCTAAATCATCCTTCATGGCTACAAATGCCATCTCAATGTCATCATCATATTCGGTGTCAGTGTATCCAGCTCTGTTCTCATCTAGGTAACAAGCTTTCCTCCCTTTTTCCTTGTAGTCTCGGGTATCTCTTCTATCAAATTTTTAGTTTCTTTGGTAATCTCTGTTATCACCTTGGTCAAACTTATTTTCATATGTTCTGTCATTACTTCTGTCATCTTTTCTCCTGTTAGGACATCTTGCAGAAAAGTGTCCAAACTCTTTAGAATTAAAACATACAAGTGGTAATTTACCTTTGTATCTACCTTTTCCTCTTTTCAATATTATTTCCATTAGTGCTTCAATCTCATCAAGTCATTGGTCATCACTATCACTTTCACTATCATTCATCATTGTGTGTTTATGACTTGACTTACTTATTTTCAAAGAAGATTTGAATGCAGATTCTATAGATGGTAAGACACTATTATCAAAGTTATTCATCTCAAATGAAATCAGTCTATCAATTAGACTATCTAGAGTAACAATATTGTTTTCAACTGCTCTCAGTTCTTGTATAACAGATACTCTAATAGAATATATAGGCAGTAAGGTTCTTAGAATTTTACTTACCACTATCTCTATTGGAAAGTTGACTTCCTGAGGATGCATGACTTATTTTGTGTTGTCATCATGGAAACAAAGTCATAATAAGTTTCTGTCTAAGTAAACTTAGAAGACAAAATGACTAAGTATGGAAAACATGACAGACAAATTTATACAACGATCAGCACATCAACGCACGTGCAAGCGACTGAATTAGGATATGCACATTCAGATATATGTTCTATGTTTCATGTACATACTAAGTCCAAACATGCATGGTATGGAATGATAGTATGGAGAAGTTACAGACATATCGGTGCACCGACAGTCCTAGAAATAGAGCATGGAGCCAACTTAGGTTTTTGGATCAGCGTGAATTGTTTTGTTATGTAAATTCCAAGTGCCTTTGATTATATGTTTGTAATAATGTAATTAGTAATGTTGTAAACACGCTTAAGCCAATTAGTTTGGAAGCATTGTGTATTATGTTTTAGGGCCAACCATAAGTCTTTTTTTGGGTCACATCTATTTAGACAAGAACATATAAGTATGTAATGTAAAGTTATGTTACAAGTGTTGAAGAATATGCATAAGTGAGATATAGAAGAGAAGTATAATGAAGTTAGTATGAGATAAAGCTCTTTAAGAGAGTAAGAACATCAACACATACATGGAACTGATCAGACAACAGTGTCATCATAGTAGTTCAATTTTGATATAGTGTATATCAACTATCAGAAGGTTGTAGCCTTCATCCTATTGAGAAGTGAGCTCTAGCAGTGAGCCATATACCTTTAACAGGGTTTTGTAAAGAATCCTAATAGGGTCATTGTACTTTCATTGTAAAGACTGCTTCTAAGAGGGCAAAGGAACTTTAACAGGTTCATTATACTAGTACAATATTTGTGGGTACTAATTCCCACTGGGGTTTTCCTCTAATCAAGGTTTTCCCATAATCATATCATGTGTTATGTGTTCTTATATTGAGCTTCATTAGATATATGTTTGATTTATGTTTAATTTTTTGAAATAAAATAAATAGATAAACACTGATTCACCCCCCCTTTCAGTGTTTCTAACAATTGGTATCAGAGCTCTGGTCCTCTAAAAGAAAGTTTAACCACTTGAGGAGATCATGGACTCAGCAGAAGCAAAACATTTGAAAAAGAATCTTGAAGCAGCTCTTGAAGATCTTGATAGATCTGCAAAAGAAAATGAAGAACTTAGAATGAAAGTTGATGGCTCACAAATGCTTATCAAGAAATTCATAAAATATTTAAAAGATTGTTCTACAAGTGATTTAGGGAAAATGGTCAAAAAGCTGAATGAACAGAACATGTCTCTAAAAGACAAAATTGAAAATCTAGATGAACAGCTAACAGACAGTCAAATTGCCATTGAAGAAAAGATCAAAGAAAGCAAACAATTAGAAGATGAACTTTTGCAAGTAAACATGAAAGTATTGGAATTAGAGAACATAAAGAAAAAGATGGAATCTAAATTAACAGAAGCAAAGGATAAGATTGACAAACTCCACACAAGTTCTGATTCACTTCAATCTCAGCTCAATGCACAAAAGCAAAAAGGTGACACTACTGGTCTTGGATTCAGTGTAGCACAAGTTGAAATAAAAGAAAGTAAGAAAGCACATAAAGAATCTTCAGAAGAAAAGAAAGTTGAAAATGTTGTAGAGATTACAGTAGATCCACCTAAAGAAGAAATCAAGCAAGTTAACAGAACTTGTTATGCATGTAATAAACATGGTCATTTTGCAAGAGATTGCAAAGAAGTAAGACCTTTCAATCATTATTTCTACTCCTGTAATAAGTTTGGTCACAGGGCTATACATTGCAAAACAAATCAAAGAAATCAGTGATAGTACAATTAGAGAAATCAGCCTCAAAGAAATTTGTCTATTTGATCAAATGGTTATGAAAATTCAATGAAGACCGGATGACAAATATTGAAACGTGTTTTTAACACAACTGTCGAGGAAGGATCAAGCGGGAAAATAAAAGATGGAGATTAAGTGGAAAGATCTAAAGGATGAAAATTAAATGATACATGATGTCTATATAAGAGACAAGAGATTCATTTCTAAATTGTGTGTTGACAGATGTTGAAGCATACATGTGGATTTTATGCATGACAGATCAAACAGGTTAAAGACATAACCGAGAAAATAGAGGAAAGAGGATTACCGAGCAGAACAAGTATGAGATGAACTAAAGTGAAAAAATTGATCAGAGATATTATATACTTATAATAGATATGAATATATGCAAATTAGAGTTATATTTGAATCAGATCATTACTGTATTAGTTTAACCATTGTTACAGATAAATCTCTTAACTGAGTGGGACAGTGATTCCTTATTATAACATTAAGAGAATGTTGATTGCTTTCTTTTTGACCCCATAGTGAATGCCTGGTCAAGAGAGAACTTTTAATTTTAAATCCTCTAACAAGGTCACATTTAACAGTGTGCATTGTAACCTTTAATAGGGTTGGCTCCTCATCGAGCTCACTTCAGAAGAGTGAAAATATTTTGGGTTACCTATCCCATGTGGTTTTTCCCTTAACATGGTTACCACGTTAAAAATTTATGTGTCAATGTGTATGAATGTTGTGGATTGTTGTTTTACTTTACACTTTATTTTATTAACCTAGATTAGTAATCACAGTATTAATTTCCTGACATTTGGTAAACACTATTAATGAAATTTTAAGTTTACAGAATACATTTTCACCGAGCTGAATTTTATATGATTGAATTTTTTTTGTTGGTATACATCTAGAGAAATGTGGGGCTGTAGGATAACTTGTGAGGAAACTAGTTCTAATTGATTCACCCCCCCCTCAGTTATTCTAACAATTGGTACCAGAGCTATCAGTGCTTATCAGAGCATACAATGCTTAGAAGAAATTTTTCAAGGACTTAAGCTAAAGATCACAAGATGTATAAGAGAGATGCACAAAATTTGAACAAAGATAAATTCTCAACATGGAAAAGCAGAATGAGATTATACCTATCAGGAATTGCAGACAACATTGCAAATTTTTTGGACAATGAATTCATATTACCTACTGGACCTTTGACAGTGAATCAAATGAAAGAGAAACATGAGCATAACCTTATCATGGTGGAGATTGTCTCTTCACTTACTAATTTTGATTCGAAGATATCAAGACATGTGCAACTGCCAAGCAGATGTGGGATCAAATTACACTATTTTATGGAGGAGATGAAAATGTACTAAGAGCCAAAGCTGAAAGTCTTCATGGAAAGTTGATGAAATGCGAATGAAGGAAGGAGAAAACATCACACAATACAGTAACTGACTTAAATAAGTTGTGAATGCTAATCGATGATCTGGTGGAACCATTGATGAAGAAAAAATTATGAGTAAGATTCTTAGAACTATATCACCTATATATTCTATAAGAGTCTCTACAATTCATGAAATGAGAGCTACACCTAGAAATAACATTACTGTTGATAGTCTTGTTGGAAGATTGATTTCTTTTGAGCTGAATAACTTTGACAATAGTATTGTACCATCTACGAAATCTACATTTATGTCTACTTTGAAAATTGGTAAATATAGTAGCAAACACATAATTAGAAATAATAGTGACAATGATAGTGATGACAAGGAACTTGATGAACTTGAAGCTTTAATGGTTAGAAGATTACACACAGTTAAAGGAAGATATAAAGGTAAACTACCTTTGATATGCTTTAACTGTAAAGAGATTGGGCATTTTTCTACAAGATACCCTAAAAAAAAGAATGATGATAGAAATGATAGATCTAATGACAGAAATGGTGACTGAGACTTCAGAAGAAACCGACAGTATGACAGAAGAGATAACCAAGATTAAAAATATAAAGGTAAGAAATCTTGTTACATTACTGAAGATAAAGTTAATAACAGTAACTCTGACAGTGATGAAGATATTGAGACAGTGTTTGTAACATTGAAAGATGATTCAGATGAGGATGAAAGGTATGTACAGACAAAACTTATCTCTAAAGTTAGTAAACATGATATATGGGTTATTGATAGTGGTTGTACACATCACATGACTGGTGACAAAGGAAAATTTGAACTTCTTGAACATTATGATGGAGGATCAATAAGAATGGGAAATGATACACCATGTCAAGTGAAAGGAAAAGGTACTATTATGCTGAACAATCAAATTAAATGTGAAAAATTCTTATTGGGTAAAAGGACTTAAGTAAAATTTTTTGAGTGTTTCATAGTTGAATAACACAGGTCACCGAGTTTCATTTGGGAATAAAAAAGCCAAAATCTATGATGGAAAAGGAAAATTGATTGACTCTAGTGAACAATCTAAAGTTAACCTATTATATCTTGACACAACTGAAACTACTTGTTTATTGGAAAATAATAAAGATATATGGCTATGGCATAAAATACTTTGTCATGTAAATTTTGACAACATGGTTAAGATTAGTAGAAAAATAAAAGTTAGAGGCTTACTGAGCTTATCTAAACCAGACCATGTAATGTGCAAAAATTATCAAATGGGTAAGATGTCAAAATCAAGTTTCAAGAGGAATAAATTCTCATATAATGACATTTTGGAGTTAGTTCATATAGAATTATGTGGACCAATGAGAACACAAAGCTATTATGGAGACAAATATTTTATTTTATTTGTTGATGACTACTCTAGGATGATGATTGTCATGTCCCTAAAAGAAAAATATGAATCATTTAAGATGTTTAAGTGATATAAAGCTAAAGTGGAAAAAGAAATTAATAGAGATCTGAAGTGTTTGAGATTTGATAGAGGAGGTGAATTTTTTTTCTGATGAGTTCACTAGCTTTTGTAATGAGTATGGAATCAAAAGAAAGGTTTCTGCACCGAGGACACCACAATAGAATAGAATTGCTGAAAGAAGGAATATATAAATTATTGATTGTGCCAGGACATTGATGATTGAGAAATGAGTCACACAAACATACTAGAGTGAAGCAGTTAGTACAACAGTTTACACACTGAACCGAGTACAACTGAAGAAAGATTCAAACAAAATACCTTATGAGCTATGGTATGGGTATACACTGAATGTAAATTATTTTAGAATGTTTTTTAGTAGGTGTTATACTATGAAAGATGAGAGAAATAGAAAATTTGATTCAAAAAGTGATAAAGGAATATTTATTGGATATTCTACTAAGAGTAAAGCTTACAAATGTTTGAACAAGACAAATAACAAAATCATTGAGAGTGTAAATGTGAAAGTTGATGAATTTGCTGAGCTAAATGATGAGGAAAACATGAGAGAACCTAAAGATTATAGTAAATTTGTTTACTGGGAAGAACCTGATACTATATCAATGTAGATGCCTAGCATTATTGGGCAACAGGGTAATGTTACTGGGCAAAAGATTAATGTCATCGGCAATAGGTAGCACAAACCAAGAATCAAGAAAATGGTGAAACAAAAGATCATGAACCTGAAGTCAATGAACCTATAGAAGAAGATAATGAAGGACCAATAATTGAACCTATACTTTCTAGATATATAAGAAGACACCATCCATGGGATCAGATCATTGGAGATGAAAGAGAAAGTATATTGACAAGAAGTAATTTCAGAGATGACACTTGTTTAATTTGTGAATTTGAGCCTAAGAATGTTAGAGATGCATTAGAAAATGAAGAATGGTTTAATGCCATGAATGAGGAAATTGAGAAGATACAGAAAAATAAAACATGGACATTATTATCGAGACCGAGTGATAAAAATATCATTGGCACCAAATGGATTTTCATAAACAAATTGAATGAAGATGGGAATGGAATTAGAAATAAAGAAAGATTGGTTTGCAAAGGGTATGCACAAGAATAAGGAATAGACTATGGAGAAACCTTTCCACAAGTTTTTAGACTTGAAGGAGTAAGAATACTACTTGCATATGTTGTATATAAAGGATTCAAGGTATATCTATTGGAGATTTATTTCTATGCAGTTGATTGATTGTATGTTTGTCATCGAAGAAAACATATAATATACAGTAGTGATTCCTATATGTACTTATCAGAATGATGATATCAAGACTTGTATGGATATATTTAGGTTGTAGACATGTTTATTATGTTATTTTCATACATGCAGACTCATATATGAATTTTCAGTCAAGTTGTATATTTCTGTTATTGGCATTTATAGTTCTGGAAGAGTATCTGTTTAGAGCCGATGTATTTAACGTGTTTCTTGAGTTGCACCTATCTTCAGGATATGTGTGCGTATATTCATGGTTAGTTATGTGTTAACTATGTTTTTCTAAATGTGCCTATCATGTAACATCAGGATCATGCTATTTGAGATGATTTAGTGAAGCCGACTTAGTGAAGCATTGCGTCTATTCAGTTTGTGTTGCGCGGACTTAATATTGTTTGTGTGCTTAGTTAATCCGACAAAGATATTGTTGAAGTGTTTCTAAGAGCTGTCATGACCTTCTACTCTGAGGAAGATACTTAAATCAAGTCATTTGTGATACTCTAAGTGTGAATGATATGAAAGGAGACAAAAAATGTACAGAGCAGAATATCAGTTGTGGTTCATTCATCAAAGGTCTATGTGAAGAAGCAGTTGAAGATTACAATACATTGGAACTGATCAAGACAGCAAGTCTACTCTATAGTTCATCATCAGATATAGTGTATATCTATTCTACAGAAGGTTGTAGCCTTCACAATTGAAGTAGTGAGATTTTGGACAAGCTGTTGACTACTCTAACATCAGACTATGAAAACAAGATTAGTATTCTAGAAGAAACTATGCAATTTTCACAACACTTCAAAAGAGAGACTTTGATTAGTAAAATCTTTGCATTTGAGATATCAAGATTGAAGACTCAACCAAAAGGTGAAACAACCTTCAAAGCATCAGTCCATGGTAACAAATCTCACATCTCTAGCAATAATGAGAAAGAAAATGTTGATGAAGAACTGGAAGAAATCATAGCTATGATTGCTAAAAGAGAAAAGAAAGGAAAAGGGAAATATGAAGGACAACTTCCATTCAAATGTTTTTCATGCAACAAGATTGGCCACTTTGCATCCAAGTGTCCTACAAGAGTAAAGAAATTCAGACCTGATTATAAACCTAAATACAGAAAGGAATGTTATCATGTTGAAGAAGGTGTAACTAATGAAGATTTAGGAGAAGATGAAATTGGATTTGTTGCCCTTAAAGATATAGAAAAATTGCATGAAGATATGGACATTGAAGATGGAAAAGAGGCATAGGAGTTAGCCCTAATTTCCAAAGAAGACATCATAACTAATTGGATCATTGACAACGGTTGTTCTCACCACATGAAAGGTAATAAAGACAAATTTGTTCATCTAGAAAAATACAAAGGTGGTATGGTTAGATTTGGAGATAACACTCCAAAACCTATCATAGGCAGAGGATCCATCACCCTAGATGGAAAGAACAAGATAGATGATGTTTTGCATGTTGATGGACTACATCACAATCTACTAAGTGTTGGACAGCTACTTGACAAAGGTTATCATTTGGAGTTCAAAGACAACAAGTGCATCATTAACAACAAAGATGGAGACATGATTGCATCAGGATAAAAAAAAAAAAAGGTAATGTTTTTCATCTCAATTCATATGTAATTTTTTTTGTTGCAAAAGTAGATGATAATTGGTTATGGCATAAGAGACTCTATCATATCAACTTTGATAATATAGTAAAGATAAGAAATGTCAAACCAGTTAGAGATCTTCCTAGTGTTACAAGACCAGTAGATACAATATGTAGGGAATGTGTTATGGGAAAGCATGTAAGGAGCTCTTTCAGAAGCAAGCAGAACTCAGCTCATAACAAGCTAGACCTAGTACATATAGACTTATGTGGTCCTACTCAAACAAGATCATACTATGGAGAAAGGTATTTCAATTTGTTTTTCGATGACTTTTCAAGGATGATGTGGGTTGCGTTATTAAAAGAGAAGTTTGAAGCCTTTGAGAAATTCAAAATATTCAAAGCCAAAGTTGAAAATGAATCTAGATTAAAACTAAAGTGTCTGAGATCAGATAGAGGAGGAGAATTCATCTCTGACCAGTTTTATGATTACTGTGAAGAACATGGAATCAAAAGATAGTTGAGTGCTCCCAGAACCCCATAGCAGAATGGGATAGTAGAGAGAAGGAACAAGATCATACTAGATACATCATGCACTATGATGATTGAAGGAAAAGTTGTGCACACCTATTGGAGAGATGCAGTCAATACAACAGTCTATACTATCAACAGAACATAACTAAGGCCAGGTGTGGACAAAAAACCTTATGAACTTTGGTTTGGTAATGTACCTATAGTGAAATATTTCAAAATCTTTGGAAGCAAGTGCTACATCAAGAGAGATGATGGTGTTGGTAAGTTTGATGCCAGAAGTGATGAAGGTATTTTCCTTGGTTACTCTACAAAAAGAAAAGCATACAGATGTTTTAATTTGAGATTGAAAAAGATAATTGAAAGTACTCATGTAAAAATTGATGAGAAGTTTATGGTTCAATAGAGGTACTATGAATATGCACCTATGATTGAAGATGAACCCAGGCCTAGCAGTAAAGATACTATTATTGAAGAAATGTTTGATTGCATTGATGTTTCATGCAATGACCCTAAATCAAGCAGAGAAGAATCACAAATTACAAAAGAAGAAGTAACACCTAAGGTTCCTAAATTTACATCTAGATACCACTCTAAAGATGATATCATTGGAGATCAGAGTAGTAGTGTTTTGACCAGATCAAAAGAAAAAAGTCTAATAATGGATGAAGAGGTATGTTTACTTTCACAAATTGAACCTTTAAGTGTTGAAGATGCTTGTAATGATACTGATTGGAAGAATGCAATGAAAGAAGAATTAGATTAGATAATTAAGAATGAGACATGGGAATTGGTTACTAGACCCAGTGACAAAACTGTGATTGGAACAAAGTGGATCTTTAGAAACAAGATGAATGAAGAAGGTACAGTAGTAAGAAACAAAGCAAGATTGGTATGTAAAGGATATGCGTAGAGAGAAGGAATAGACTACACTGATACATTTGCCCCTGTGAGAAGACTGGAAGCCATTAAATTGTTCTTGGCCTATGCAACATTCAAAGACTTTAAAGTTTATCAAATGGATGTAAAGTCAGCTTTTTTGAATGGTGACTTGAAGGAAGAAGTCTACATAGAACAGCTTGAAGTATTTAATCTTTCAGATAAACCAGACATGGTATGCAGATTAAAGAAAGCACTCTATGGTCTCAAACAGGCCCCAAGAGCTTGGTATGAGAGACTTGATGGTTATCCTACCAAAATTGATTCAAGAAAGGTGCAGTAGATTGTAACCTATTCACAAGAGAGACACCTGATGGATTACTAGTTGTTGCCATATTTTTTGATGACATTATCTTTGGAGGTAATGACAAGCTTAGTGCAACATTTGCAAAAGAAATGCAGAATGAATTTGACATGAGCATGATTGGTCCTATAAAATACTTTTTGGGACTAAATGTAAAGCAGACAGATAAAGGTATATTCATTAATCAGTCAAAATATGTGAAGGAAATATTGAAGACCTTCAAGATGGAAGACTGTAAGCCAGTTTACACTCCTATGATAACAAGAAGCAAGCTTTCAAAAGAAGATGATTCCACAGTAGTTGATAAGACATTGTATAAATATATGATCAAAAAACTCATTTATCTAACTCAATCTAGACCTGACATATCTAATGCAGTTGGCATTGTTGGAAGATTTGTAGCTGAACCCAAGAAAAATCACCTAATGGCAATCAAAAGGATATTAAGATATCTAAAGGGAACTATAGACTATGGTTTATGGTATCCTAAATTAGAGAATGTACAACTTCATGTGTATACAGATGCAGATTAGGCAGGTTGTATTGATGATAGGAAGAGTACGTCAGGAGGAGCAGTATTTCTTGGAGATAGGTTGGTTTCTTGGATAAGAAAGAAGCAGAACTGTATTTCTCAGTCAATAGCATAAGTTGAATATGTTGTAGTAGAACTAAATTATTCAACCATGGTTTGGATCAAGTAGATGGTTAAAGACTTTGGTATTCAGGTTGATTATCCTATTATTATTCACTATGATAACACTAGCACTATTAACATGTCTAAGAACCATGTGATGCATGCAAAGACAAAACACATAGAGATCGAGTACCATTTTCTAAGAGAAAAGGTTGCAGACAAAGAAGTGAAATTGGACTATGTGAGCACCAAAGAAAAGTTGGCAGATATTTTCACAAAACCTTTATCAAAAGATACTTTTGAGTATCTCAGAGAGAAGTTGGGAGTAAATCCCTCTCCTAAGTCTGATTAGAGAATTCAGGAAGAACATCAGTCCTTTGTGACTGATAAATGGTTGAATACTCTACTTCTAGAGTAGTACCTATGCCTAATGGTTTATGGTGCCCTTTTCCATTGATGTCAAAGGGGGAGTATGTACTAAGGGGGAGCATATTCTCTGGGGGAGTATATATATGGAACAAAAACACTTAGTGGTACTATAGCAGTGTAAAGAAATCTTTGATGAGGATATTGAGAAGATTGTAAAAGAAAGAGGACACCATGAATAGAGGATGTTTTTAAAATCATATGTTGCCATCAATGTCAAAGGGGGAGATTGTTAGAGATTTGTTTCTGTGCAGTTGATTGATTGTATGTTTGTCATTGATGACAACGTATAATATACAGTAGTGATTCTATATGTACTTATCAGAATGATGATATCAAGACTTGTGTGGATATATTTAGGTTGTATACATGTTTATTGTGTTATATTCATACACGCAGGCTTAGATTGAAGTTTCAGTCAAGTTGTGTAATTTTGTTATTGGTAGTTACAGTTCTAGAAGAGTATCTATACAGAGTCGATGTATTTAATGTGTTTGTTGAGTTGCACCTATCTTCAGGATATATGTGTGTATATTCATGATTAGTTATGTGTTAACTATGTTTGGTTAAATGTTCCCATCATGTAACATCAGGATCATGCTATTTGAGATGATTTAGTAAAGCTGACTTAGTGAAGCATTGCATCTATTCAGGTTGTGTTGCACGGAATTAATATTGTTTGAGTGCTTAGCTAATCTGACAAAGATATTTTTGAAGTGTTTCTAAGAGCTTTCATGACCTTCTACTTTGAGGAAGATACTTATAGCAAGTCATTTGTGATACGCTAAGTGTGAATGATATGAAAGGAGACATAAAATGTACAGAGAAAAATATCAGTTGTGGTTCATTCATCAAAGGTCTATGTGAAGAAGAAATTGAAGATTACAATACATTGGAACTGATCAAGACAACAAGTCTACTCTATAGTTCATCATCAGATATAGTGTATATCTATTCTACAGAAGGTTGTAGCCTTCACCATTGAAGCAGTGAGCTTTGGGACAATGAGTCCTCACCCCTAATAGGGTTATTTGTAAAAGACTCTTAATAGGGTCAGACCCTTAACTAGGTCACTATACTTATTGCATTGTAAAGTACAACTCCTAACAGGGTTGAGATTTCTTCTAATAGGGATTACTATAAACAAGTATAGTTCATTGTGGGTACTAATTCCCACCGGGGTTTTTACCATTTGGTTTCTCCGTAACCAAATTGAAGTTTTGTCTATTGTGTTATCTGAATGTGTATTTACTTTATTGTATTTTGAAGTTAATAAGAGAAAATAATTAAATTGGCTGATAACTGATTCACCCCCCCCCCTCTCAGTTATCCTTTGGGACTATTCTAACAATATCAAATGGATGTGAAGTTTGCATTTTTGGTATGTAAGTTACACAAAGCTTTATATGGACTGAAGCAAGCACCAGGAGCATGGCATGAAATATTTCATTCACATCTTATTATTATTGGATTTATTAGAACAAGTGACGACAAAAAATTGTATTTAAAATGAGGAAATGATGATAAGACACTTATTGCTGAAATATTTGTTGATGATATCATATTTGGAGGTAATGATAACTTATGCACTTTATTTGTTGATGAAATGAGGAAATAATTTGAGATGTCAATGTTTGGTCAGATAAATTTTTTCTAGGATTGAAAATGTTACAATAGACTGAAGGTATCTATATTACTCAATCAAAATACATCAAGGAAGTAGTAAAGACATTCAAAATGCAGGAATAAAAACTAGTCAGAACACCTATGGTGACATGATGCAAACTAAAAAAAATGACAAGACACCTAAGGTAAATCAAACCTTGTACAGATCTATGATCGATAAATTGATGTATGTTTCTTACACAAGACTAGAAATAGCTCATGCAGTTGGAATAGTTGCATGATTTTCCACTAACCCCAGGGAATCACATATGACCGTTGTAAAAAGGATTTTTAGATATTTGAAGAATACTAAGGATTATGGACTATGGTATAAAAAAGAAGGAAAAATCAAATTGAAAGTCTATATTGATGTTGATTGGGCTGGGAATATAGATGATAGAAAATGTACTACTGGTGGAGCATTCTTTATTGGAGAAAGACTAGTTACTTGGATTATAGAGAAGCAAGGATGCATATCTCAGTCAACTGCAGAAGTAGAGTATGTTTTTTGCTGCTGCAAATTGTTCAAACATAGCATGGATAAAACAAATGTTGAAAGGAATGAATGAAGAGATCACCAAACTAGTGATAATTTATTGTGATAATACAAGTGCTTTAAATATTTCAAATAATCTGGTGATGCATGCAAAGACAAAGAACATATCTATAAAATATCACTACTTGAGGGAACACGTAAAAGAAAAACAAGTAATACTAGAATATGTACAATCAAAAGAACAACTTGCAGATATATTCACAAAACTGTTACCGAAGGATACATTTGAGTACTTGAGAGGTAGACTAGGGATTTGTACCTTATTTATTGGTAACTAAGTAGATTAGGAGGTTGCATCAACCTACATGAAATCAGAATATCAATCATGTTGATGTAAAGATGAACTAGACTAAAACAAAGATATCAGTACACTAAAAGGTACCTACTGCACCGAACATCAAAGATATTTTATTTGGCTACTGAAGAGATGCATATTTTTTTATTTTTCGCATTGTTGTCAAAGGGAGAGAAAGTCATGAAATATAAAGGAGAGAGTTGATCAATGAAATATATATCCACTCAAGGGAGAAAAGAGAAAGGGAGAGAAAAGACATATCTAATCTATAGAGAGATTCAAGATCCAAACAATCAAAACTACAGAGAGAGTCTGCATAGTGATTATTTTTTTTATACTAACACATATTATATTCAAGCTAAGGAGAGAAATAGAATTGTTACAGTTGTAGAATAGAAGTTTTGTATTTTTTGTCTGAAATTTTATATTGTGTATTTCATATTGTGTTTCCATCAATACCAAAGGGAGAGATTGATGAACTACAACTGATTATATGTTTGAAGTCATTTGTTGATATTCAACTGAGTTGCAAAAGTGATGATAAACATTATCAATTAATGTATTGTCATTGATGTCAACTTATTTGAGTTTTATTATGGTGGAAAACATTTTTTATGTATTAAATATCTAGGACAAACAATGTTTATGTGGTTGGTAAAATAAAGAGGTATGTATACACCAAGAGACACTAATAACCGAGTAAAATGCAGTGTATACTGAGCAATAGTTTTAACTGAGCAAGGGATTTCTGAAACAACATGGTTAATACTAAGATAAGGAAATTAATTCTAATTAAGATCAACTTGGATGCGGAGCTGGAAATTGATAATTTCAAGGTAAAAGATAAAGTTTGTTATTTGATCAAAAAGTTATGAAAATTCAATGAAGATCAGATGGTAGATATTGAAATGTGTTTTTAACACAACTGCCGAGGAAGGATCAAGCGGGAAAATAAATTATGGAGATTAAGAAAAAAGATATGAAGGATGAAAATTAAATGATACATGATGTATATATAAGAGACAAGTGATTCATTTTTGAATTGTGTGTTGATAGATGCTAAACCATACTGTTAGCACTTCTTCTTGTAGAATCACAATATAGCTTATCAAGCTTGACTCTTAGATTCCCAATTCTAGATTCATACAGGGAAAAGGATAATTAACAAGGATATAATCCTTCTACACTTTGGGCTCCACAAACCTAGGTAGGTGCACCTTATACAAGTTACTGCCTAACAGTAAACTTATCAATGGATTGGGGTTTACACTGATTCTCCAATTATCATTTATTTCATCAACTGATGAAACACATTACACATGGATGTAATCAACTTGATACATGATTTAACAAGCCAAAATATAATCATGATAACAGAAGACAACAGTGAAACAAGGATTTTCATCCTTCTTCTTTTTAAAGTTCTTGGATTTAGGAAGGCTAACCTTATGATTCACTCTTCAAGGAATTAGTAAAATGAATTGTACCTTTTGAATACAATCAAACATGAATATTCTCAGTAAGAGAAATATAAATATTAATTTGATTTATGATTGATGATGAGAACTACTTATCAGAACTTAGATCAGTGCCTAATCTTGGGAAAAGAGTCCAATGAGATGTAAATCCATAGAAAATCAATTAATAAGAACAAAAATAAGATCCCAGACAGAGTGCCTTACAAACTATCCTCTCATTCTCACATCCATGTATCAAATTTTCATACTAATACCTAGCCCTCTGGAATTACTCACAAGACTAACTCCCTCCTTGAAGGAAACTTACAAGTATTTGCATAGTTACCTTATAACCAGTATGTTTAAAATTCCTTACAAACTAAACATACAAGAGCATAAAAAAAAGTACAAAAAGACACCATAGATCTGAAATAGGAAATTCCAATGTATTTTATTTTATCCTTGTACTTCAATACATTCAGATAGAACAAAGCTTGAAAAAACTAAACAAAATATCAAGTCTGCTTTGCAGTTGTAAATTGACCATCCTTTACAAAGTCTTCTAACTTGCAATATATAGTTTTCTTTAGTCATATTGTAATCCTTAAAAATCAAGGATGCAACAAGCTTTGGATGACTAAGCTAAAAGAAAAAACCTATGACACATGTATAGGTAAAAATAACAAGTCTAAAGATAAAAACTTTGTTACAATATATTCAAATTAGTTTTTCCTTTGACCCCCTGGTTATTGTACTTTCTTTAAACTTTTTCAGAAATAAAAATCTGAAATTTGGTTTCCTTGATATTGTTTATGTAGAATCTTTTTCATTTTCCTGTCTCATTCAAACTTTTGGGAAGCATTGACATTTGTTACCTTTTACACATTATAATCTTCTCCTTGATCAACTACATTGTATCTATCCTTCTAGGAGGTATACAAATCATCACTTGGCCAAGAGAAACCAGTGAATTCATCTTTTATGTTGTTAATCTCATCCCAAATGATATTTGCCTTCTCAATTTCCTCTCTAGAATTCAAAAAATGACCTGGCTTTGCCAATGATTTCCACAGTTTGAACAGACAAAAACATGCTTTCCAAAGTAATAATACTATTTGTCCTTGCTGCTAATGCCTCATTCATTTTTCTTAGCCACAATGCTTAACTCTTTATCTCACCACTCTTCTTGAAAAGATTAGGAAACATCTCATATTGATCCTTTGAATATTCTTTCCTCAAAGTTTCTACCTTCCTAATGATGATGCTTCTCTTTATGTCCATGTCCATTAGTAATTTGAGGCATTTATAAGTGTCGGTTAAAACAATATCAATATTTTTTTCTTCCTTGGATGTGGAATAGAAAAATGTCAATTCAGCCTTCTTTCCTTTCCATCTATCCATGATCAGATCCCATTTATCCTTATCTGTATCATACTCATTTATTATGCTAATAACTTTCTTTCCTAGCAAATAAATGGAAACGGGACTTAAATACTTAATACACTGCATGAGAGTGACATGTATTTTATCAGAATACCTTTGATGTACCCATGCCTCTACTTCTTTAAATTTTGTAGACTCTTCAACCCATTTCTTCCTTGATTTGTCTCACTTGGTCCTTTCAACAATTAATTTTTCTCTTTCTAATTCCAAGTCTACTTTTGTAATACGACTTGATGGCGTAGGGGAAGGAGGGAAAGTTACAATTGGGCTAAATGTACCAGGATAATGTGGATCTTGTGTTATCATCCTTTGAGAAGAAAATTGAGATATTTGTTTTCCTTTTAGGATAGAAATTTTATTATCTTTTTCAATGGACTTTACCCTTTCATCATTATATGCTTTCATGATTACTTCAACCTGTGTCCTTAAACTTTTTTTTTCTTCATCTTTCCTCTGGGATACTTTCATACTGAATTTAGCAGATTCTAATGTGAGGCTAGTTGCCTCTACTCCTAAAGTGTTTGCAACTCTCTTTACTAAAAGGCTTCTTGAATGTTCAGCATGGTCATCTTCACCAGTTCTCTTATTGTCTTTCTTATTTATAGACCATATTACCAGTGTTGCATGGTCTTCACTAAATTTAACACCAGTAGACATTCCACTAGTGTGCATTTGTTTGGTCTCTTTTCTAATAGCATCAAAGACAATAGCATCAGCAAGGTCCCACTATGGAAGAATAAGAACTCCTTCTTTCTTTACCAATTCTCTGCTTTCTTCAAGAGTGATTTTGTCAAACTTAGCTACCATCTCTTTCTTTATTTCCTTTTCAATGTCATATTTATTTCTATTAGGTTGATCATTCTGCAACTTCTGACATTTCTCTCTGAATTCATTAATGTGAATTCTCCAAAGGAATTGAATAAAATCTCTTGCTTTAACAAATTGATCATCTAAAAATAATTCATCACTAGCTTTCTTAGTGACAGGACACAACTCCTTCCCAGAAACTCAGCTATTGTTAAGTCCATTTCAACATGTTTGGGTGCCTCTGGCACTCCTTCTTGCAATTCCTAGGCTATACCAAAGACATGTCGTGTATTTCCCATTTTCACTAATTATTCAGCAATGGCCTATTCATCCATGTGTAGGGGAGATTGGGAAGGGGAATAAATATCATCTTGTTGTTGATTTCTTCCTTCCATCCTTTTCCTTTTTGGAGATGGAAATGATTGGGTATTGGATTCCAATGTTGTTTTCCCTTTTGGATTGAAAGTCTTTTCAACTCTTGACAGGATTGTGTTATATCCTCTTTGTTGGTATGCCACATATTTCCCTAGTGGAATAACCCTTCCCTGTGTAGATCTATTCAAAATATCCTGGGCATTTTTTGGCTCTGTTTCCATTACCTTATTCTTCTTGTGGTCTAAGGCTTTCATAATGTCTTCAAACATACTCATCAAGGATTCCACCTTCTTTGGCCAGGGCATAAATTATTTCAAGGGATCATATGCTTTATCAAAATGGTGTACAAAATCTAAAGATTTCTTATATACTAACCACTTCTCCTTCTTGATTTCTTGATCCATCAATTCAAATTAATTTCTAATTATATCCTTGGGAAAATTAAACTGATTGTCTAGAGATAAATACTTAGTTATTTTTCTAAACATTACACTAATGAATCTAGTGCAAGAGCACACCTAGGCTAACCTCCATTATGTTAATGTTTTGGCTTGTACCTGACATTGGCCAAGTCAAGGTAGTGTTTTTATTTTAGACCTTAGAAGGTCATTGCATTATGGACTAGGTGATTTATTCATTAGGGCTAAGGTCACCAAAAATAGTCATTGTTAGTAGCTTTTTAAATTTCTTAGTCTTAGAAGCTTAGTGGTGGATTTGAGCTATGAATGTGTCTTAAACACTTAAATGATGTAATAGAGATTCTTGGAGGCCATTAATGAAGTTGTTTCCTTGAAATATAGAGGTTAGAGGTCCTAGGAATCAAGAAGTTGGCATAATGGCAAAGATGCCAAAAGTTGTTACAAAGTTGTCATGACAATATTTGCAATTATTGTAAATGTTGCATGCAACTCGGTTACTTAGGATCCCCCTAGAAGATAGGAGTGGGAGATCAACTAATAGGCCCTAAAAACATGGAATATGGCATCTAATGTAAGGGAAGGCTCGAATCTAGAGAGAGGGATTGATTGTAACAAGTTTTGATAAGTGAATATAGCTCTGCAACTCTGATTTTGTGAAGAAACTGAGCTTTTCAGTGTGACAGTGCTATCATATGGATTGAATGCTTTGACTTAGTGATTATTTTGTGTTCACAAGATATATCTAAGCATTTTAAATCTAGTAAGCAAGTTGATTTGAGTTAGTCTAAGGTCTTAAATAATTTTTTTTCAGTTTAGAGAGTTCATTGGTCCTGTCATGTCCAGTTTGTCATTTCATGGCTCCCCCATGAAATCTAACCATGGGATATTCCTAAGGCTAGGTGGATATGTTAGGGGAGTCATTGGTATATACATATGTAGAGGTAGGAGTCATGAGAAGATGATTTTCTATTTTTGATACCAAGCCCTAGGTGAGTAGACAGTGCCCGGTTAGAGGTTTGGAGGCGAGGAATTGAGAATTTCATGTGGGGAAGGAAAGTGCAGTATGGGGAAAGTACATTTCTATGTGTGATATGATCTGATCATGCACTTTTAATAGATTTTAAAACTCACCAATCCATTTGGTCAAGCTTTGAGCAAGAAATCAGTGAGGTACTACTAATTAGGCCTTTTAGCCCTATTAGACCTAGATAATAGGAACCCTGTGTACAGAGGTAATAGGGGTCTAAAAATTTAAAAATATTGTATGAAATACAAGAGGGTATTTGAATGTAGATATATTTTTTTCAAGTTATTTGGAAATTTTTGTAAAGAATTGGGAAAAGGTCTCTGCAAAAGGCTACAAGGAATTAGGCCTAATTAGGCTTCTTAGGGTCTAAAACTTGAACTTGACTGAAAAGGGCTAGAAGAACCTTCAAAATGGAGTCAAATGGAAACATATGGAAGGTTTAAAACATGTTTGGCATCCCTAAAATGAAATTGAATGCTAGTGTGGAGTTGGCACTTAGATCCTTCTAAGTGTAGGAGAAGAAGTGAAGAATCTACATTGTGTTAGTCTTTCAAGCTGAAGCACAAAGGGTTGGGCTCTTGGAGAGGAGATAAATAAGGACTTAGTTAATCATCTAATCCTTTGGGTGATCCTAGAGAAGATTAGGATACTAATAGAGACAAGCTAGGTCTCTTGATAGATGTGCAAGCAAGCCTTGGAACGCATACACCATATTGATATCAAAGCAAGCTTACATCAAGCTTGTGGTGTATTTTTCTACCTACTGATTCAGTGGGAGAGAAAACACTAGTGGGACTAGTGGAAGATAAAACCATGGTGACTAACGATGAGTTAGGAAAAAAGGTGGAGGAACAAGAAGAGGATAACAAATTTCTAAGAGAAAGATTATCTCAAATGTAACAACTCTTGGGTGAAGTCCAAGACAAAACTAATAAAGTGAAGGATAAAATAGATCAGAAGGAAGAAGAAGAATCAAGGGAAAAGGGATTTGAATTGGAAGAGGAAGCTCCAACACCTGACCCTGTTATTGCTGAAGAACCTTTCTTGAAGGCACTAAAGGCCTTAAGTGGCAAAGCTTTGGAAGGTGTACCACTCTTTAGGGGACAAATGGATCCAGATTCAGTTGTGGATTGGATTGAAAGCATAGAAAACCATTTTGAATGTGATGGTATAATAGAGGCCCAAAAAGTGAAGATGGCCAAATCGAGGTTGAGAGGTTCAACCCTCACATGGTGTAAATTTGTTTAAGCTGAAAGAGAAAAATAAGGAAGGAATCCTATAGTCACATGGAAAGGCATGATGGCTAAGATAAAGCAGACTTACTTACCTGATGATTATGAGGTTCAATTGCATAGAAGGATGCATAATCTTAGACAAAAAGACTTGGATGTCCAAGCCTACACCAAAGAGTTCCAAAAGTTGTGTTTAAGATCACAAGTGGTTGAATATGAAAGCATAAGACTAGTAAGGTATTTGAATGGACTCAAGTGTTCTATTCAAGAAGACATGAGTCTTGTGAACTTCAAAACTATCCACCAATGCTATCAAATGGCCTTTAAAATAAAGGAGAAAGGTAAAAGAAAACAATAAAAAACCTCCAAAGGAAGAGGTAGAGGAAGGGATAGTAGAGGACCAAGAGGTGGCTATAGTGGAAGGAGTTTAGAATCAAGGACTCAAGGAGAAGTCAAATACATTGAGCAGAAAGAGGGAAGCTCTAGTAGAGGCAGTAGAGGAAGGAACTCTAATTTCAGAGGAAGAAGTGGTGGACAAGGAAGAGGAAACTATTTTTCCAATATGAAATGCCATCATTGCAATCAAATGGGACACCCTACCTATAGGTGTCCAGAGAAGGGTAGTAATTCTCAAGGAGGTAACAAGAGGACTAATATAGTTCATGAGGAGAAAAATGCAGCAGAGAAACACCTTGAGGTACCACTAAGTTCAGAAGAAGGTGAGAACCTCATGATGAGGAGAACATTAATCAAGGAGCTGGTTAAAGAAGAACCAAGCCAAAGAAGGTCCTTGTTTAGAATCAAATGCAAAGTGGTGGGAAAGGTGTGTAGAGTCATCATTGACTCAGGGTCTACTGACAACATTGTGTTAGAGGAAGCAGTCAGCAAGCTAAACATGACAAGGATGCCCCACACCCATCCTTACAAGGTCACATGGCTCAATAAGGGACATCATGTCTTAGTAAATGAGCAGGCTTGGGTGGAGTTCTCTATAGGAAGATATAAGGAAAAGGTCCTTTGTGATTTGTTTCCTATGGATGCATGTCACTTTCTCCTTGGCAGGCCATAGAAATTTGACCGCCAAGCTATCCGTGATGGGGTGAAGAACTCTTATACTTTTATGAAGGACAATGTGACTTTAAAAATTTAGTCACTATTAGAGGATGCATAAATGAAGATAGCAGGTCCTAATGTGCTCATGGTTGGTGAAAAAGAGTTCTTAGAATCGATGGAGGAAGGAGAAGGAGTTGTCTTTGCATTGGTGCTAAGACCAAGAGAATAAAATGAAGGCAAGGTAGACAAGAAGCTAGAATTACCTAAGGAGATACAAAGCATGTTGTAGACTTATGAAGGTATAGTAAGTGATGGGAAACCATCAACATTACCCCCTAAAAGAGCCATAATTCATAGGATAGACCTTATACCAGGAGCTACCCTACCCAATAAAGAAGCCTACAACATGACCCCTCAACAAAATGAAAAGATTGCTATACAAATAGAAGAACTCCTAAACCAAGGTCTTATTAAGAAGAGCATTAGCCCATGTGTTGTACCCACTCTCCTAGCACCTAAGAAAGGAGGAACATGGAGGCTTTGTACTGATTCAAGAGCCATAAATAAGATAACCATTAGGTATAAGTTTCCCATTCCTAGGATTGAAAACCTAATGGATTGTCTAGGTGAAGCTAAGTACTATAGCAAGATAGACTTGAAGAGTGGCTATCACCAAATAAGAGTACATGAGGGAGATGAGTGGAAGACAGCATTCAAAACCAATTAAGGTTTGTATGAATGGCTTGTCATGCCATTTGGATTGTCTAATGCCCCCTCCACATTCATGAGGCTCATGAATGAAGTCCTCAAAGACTACATTGGAAAATTTGTAGTGGTATATCTTGATGATATACTAATTTATAGTAAGACAAGAGGTGAGCATCTTCAACACCTTGAGACTATCTTCAAGAAGCTGATGATCAACTTGGAGAAGTGTGAGTTCATCAAAATAGAGCTGGTGTACCTTGGGTTTGTGCTCTCTCATGGTAATCTGAAAATGTATAAGAGAAAAGTGGAAGCAATCATAAATTGGCCTACTCCAAGGACAACACCAGAGGTAAGAAGTTTTCATGGCTTTGCTCAATATTATAGAAATTTTATAAGGCAGTTTAGTGCTATTTGTGCTCCTATGTTGGACACAATCAAAGGAGGTATGAGGAATAAGTTTGTATGGAATGAGAAAGCCACCAAGAGTTTTGAGTTGTTAAAGGAAAATATTTCTACTCAACCTATTTTATTCTTGCCAAGCTTTGAGAAGCTTTTCACTATTGAGTGTGATGCAAGCAATGTGGCTATTGGAGCTATCCTAAGCCAAGAGGGTAGACTAGTGGCATTTCATTCAGAGAAGTTGAGTGAAGCTAAGAAGAAGTATTCTTCTTATGACCTTTAAATGTATGCATTAGTTCAGGATTTAAGGAAATGGAGTTACTATTTTCTCCCCAAGGAGCTCATAGTCTATTCAGACAATCAAGCTTTAAGTTTCTTAAACTCTCAAGAGAAGTTGAGTCACAAGTACATGAAGTGGGTTGAATACCTACAAGCATAAACATTTAATATCAAGCACAAGAAAGGAGTACTCAACAAGGTGGAAAATTCCTTGAGTAGAAGAGCTCTTACCATCCAAGAGATTCAATTTAAGAGCATGGGAATAGATCACTTCAAAGATCTATATGTTGATGATGAAGATTTTGCAGACATTTACAAGGTATGTGCTGAATAAAAGAATCATTTTCATATAAAATATGTTGAATACACTTTGAAAAGTAATCTCTTATTTAATGGAAATCATTTATGTGTCCCTAGAGAGGCTATTAGAGAGAATTTTATTTGGGAGAAGCACAATGGTGCATTGAGTGGTCATTTTGGGATCACTAAGACCCAAGAACTTGTTCAAAGGTTCTATTATTGGCCAAGGATGAACCTTGATGTTAGGAGGTATGTGGAAAGTTTCATTGTATGTCAATAGGCCAAAGGTACTTCTTCAAATGTAGGCCTATATCAACCACTACCTATTCCCACTAGACCATGGGAATGCTTGAGAATGGATTTTGTAGTTGGGTTACCCAAGACAAGATAAGGCATGGATAGTGTTTATGTAGTTGTGGACAAATTTAGTAAAATGGCTCACTTTGTGCCATTCAAGACAACTAATGATGCCATCCAAATAGCCTCTCTCTTCTTCAAATAGATAGTAAGAATCCATGGGTTACCTATGAGCATTGTGTCAGATAGAGACACCAAATTTATGATTCATTTTTGGAAGACTCTTTGGCAAAGGTTGGGCACTAATTTATCCTTTGGGTCTGCATACCATCCCCAAACTGATGGTTAGACCAAAGTGGTAAATAGAAGCCTTGGAAATATATTAAGGTTCTTGAACAAGGAATATGGTAAAAAATGGGAACAATTGATTGGGCAGGCTGAGTATGCGTATAATGACACTATAAACAAGTCAACAGGGAAGAGTCCCTTTGAGATAGTATATGGTCTACATCTTAGAGGAGTCTATGATCTAAGAGACTTAAAGGATGGAGTGAAGGCAAGTGGATATGCTGATGATTTTTCTCATGCAATGCAGGAGATACATGACACGGTCAGGAATACTTTGATAGAGAATACTATGAAGCATAAGAATAAGGTTGATGAGAGTAGAAGAGAACTTTAGTTCAATGTGGGAGACTTAGTAATGGTGCATCTAAATAAGTCTAGACTTCAAAAAGGATTCCCACACAAGTTGTAGATGAGGAGGATAGGCCTCTGTCCTATCTTAGGAAAGTATTGGAACAATGCCTATAGAGTGGAGCTACTGGAGGATAGTGGACTGTCCCCTATTTTCAATGTTGCAGACCTAGTTTCTTATAAAGGAACACCACCTGATATGGATCATAGCCTCAGAGAAGTCATCCAAGATGTAGAAGAACTCAAACTTCCCTCTACAAGAATCAAGATAGCTGACTGTATACTAGATACCCGAGTCTACAAGAAGACTAGAACCAAGGAATACAAAGAACATTTGATCCAGTGGCATGGTCAAACTGATGTTGATGTAGTGTGGATCAAAGAAGCTGACTTCAAGAAGATGGGAGTTGATCTTACCTTACTCAATCCAAGGGTGGATTGAACTTTTTTTCTATGGGAGGATGGTGCAAGAGCACACCTAGGCTAACCTCCATAGTGTTAATGTTTTGGCTTGTACCTGACATTGGCCAAGTTAGGGTAGTGTTTTTATTTTAGACCTTATAAGGTCATTGCATTATGGACTAGGTGAGTTAGTCATTAGGACTAAGGTCACCAAAAATAGTCATTGTTAGTAGCTTTGTAAATTTCTTAGTCTTAGAAGCTTAGTGGTGGATTTGAGCTATGAATGTGTCTTAAACACATAAATGATGTAATAGAGATTCTTGGAGATCATTAATAAATTTGGTTCCTCAAAATATAGAGGTTAGAGGTCCTAGGAATCAGGAAGTTGGCATAATGGAAAAGATGCCAAAAGTTGTTACAAAGTTGTCATGACAACATTTGCAATTATTGCAAATGTTGCATGCAAATCGGTTACTTAGGATCCCCCTAGAATATGAGTGGGAGATCAACCAATAGGCCCTAAAAACATGGAATATGGAATCTAATATAAGGGAAGGCTCGAATCTAGAGAGAGGGATTGATTGTAAGAAGTTTTGATAAGTGAATATAGCTCTGCAACTCTGATTTTGTGAAGAACCCAAGCTTTTCAGTATGATGGTGCTATCATACAGATTAAATGCTTTGACTTAGTGATTGGTTTGTGTTCATAAGATATATCTAAGACTTTTTCATTTAGTAAGTAAGTTTAATTGAGTTAGTCTAAGGTGTTAAATAAATTGTTTTCAGTTTAGAGAGTTCACTAGTCCTGTCCTGACCAGTTTTTCATTTCATGGATCCCCCATGAAATATAACCATGGGATATTCCTAAGGCAAGGTGGATATGTTAGGGGAGTCATTGGTCAATACATATGTAGAGGTAGGAGTCATGAGAAGATGGGTTTCTATTTTTGATACCAAGCCCTAGGCGAGTAGATAATGCCCAGTTAGAGGTTTGGAGGTGAGGAATTGAGCATTTCATGCAGGGAAGGAAAGTATAGTATAGGTAAAGTATATTTCTAGGTGTGATATGATCCAATCATTTCCTGTTAAGAGATTTGAGAACTCACCAATCCATTTGGTCAAGCTTTGAGCAAGAAATCAGTGAGGTCCTACTAATTAGGCATTTTAGCCCTATTAGACCTAGATAATAGGAACCCTGTGTACAAAGGGACTAGGGGTCTAAAAATTTCAAAATATTGTATGAAATCCAAAAGTTTATTCAAATGTATATTTTTTTTTTCAAGTTCTTTCAAAAGTTTTGGAAAGAATTGGGAAAAGGTCTCTCTAAAAGGCTACAAGGAATTAGGCCTAATTAGGCTTCTTAGGGTCTAAAACTTGAACTTGACTGAAAAGGGCTAGAAGACCCTTCAAAATGGAGTCAAATGGAAAAATATGGAAGGTTTCCAAAATGTTTAGCATCCCTACAATGAAATTGAATGCTAGTGTGGAGGTGGCACTTAGATCCTTCTAAGTGTAGGAGAAGAAGTGAAGAATCTACATGGTGTTAGTCTTTCAAAGTGAAGCACATAGGGTTGGGCTCTTGGAGAGGAGCTAAATAAGGCCTTAGTTAATCATCTAAGCCTTTGGGAGATCCTAGAGAAGATTAGGATCCTAATAGAGACAAGATAGGTCTCTTGATAGATGTGCAAGCAAGTCATGGAACACATACACCAAAATCCCTCAGTATCTGCACATCTTACCACTGATGTTACCAATTGATAAGGCTCCGAGTATTTGTGAAATTGGGTCCATCCTCCTTTAGTGATAATGAACTAGTGTGATTTTGTGATGGTAGGGAAGATGCTACCTTTCATTTTCCCAGTCAATGCTTCTTCTTGTAACCCACCCAATTGTCTAAGGATTTCTGCCATGCCTATCTTGAGTGGAACCCTATAAGAGAGGACATTTGGAGTTCCTTTGAAACTGTAGACCCTAATAACTATTGAAACAAGGTATAGAATGAATTAAACCAAATTGTGAACAATTTGAAACTCTTTAACATACTCCATTGGTATCAAAAATCTTAACACATCTATGTGAATTCTTGGATTGTTTGTGCATAATAATGCTCTGAGCCTATAGGAAAAATGTCTATCATAATTGATAAAACTGACCTCTTTCCTATAACAAGACAAATTTGCACTCCATAACTGGACTGGAAACTCTTCATCATTTTGAAATTTGACAAGATCCATTTCTTGCTCAAAATAGTCAGCATTATTATACATGATCATGCGCATCATCATAGAGTACCATCCAAATGGCTTAACTATATTAGACTCTTTTATGCCTACTAGACCTTGATGCATTAGATCAGCAATGTGATTAGCAAAGTCAAAAACAAGAGACAAATGTGGATGCAAAATATGAACCATCATAAGCATAAAGTGAATGGGCATTGTTGTCTCCTCATCTTCTCCCATAACATGACACAGAGCACTATACATCCCTCTAGCGTTTCCATTAAAATAATCTAATTTGAAAGGCTCTGGTGTTTTGGGGCCTACTACCATTAAACCCCCTATTTTATTGAAATACTCTTTCAAAGGAATAGTTCTAAAGTATTCCCTTTGATTCTTGTACACTTCTTTGAAATACTCAAAATTAATGTTATCCATCTGAATAGAAAGGTCACTCAACTTGAAAAATTTTCTTATCTCATCAGTTGTGACACTCAATAATATCTTCCCATATGTATCTCTCAAAACCCTAGATATGTTATCATTAATTTTGGCAATTGTGATCAACAAATCTGTGTCCATAAACACTCTAGGAACTATCAAATTTCCTACATCCAAATCCCATATGTTACAGCCTGGGATAGGACCATTCCTTTGGCTGAAAGCATTTTTGAACAAATTAAGACCATTTATACTAACCTTGGCATCCTTAGCCCCTCTTCCCAAATCATATAAACCCTCCCCAACTCTAAAACGAGGACTTACAGGAACCATTTTTTTAATTTTAGTAGAGTCATTAGTGGATCCATTGAGCTGTTGTAAAAGATCATCCCGCACATTCCTGTCCTTTTAATCAATTTTACCAGTGAACTCAATTCTAGGGGCCATTTCTAAATTTAGGGATTCTTATAGTAACATTATCAAAATTTATCAACACTCTGTTTATTTTTTAGAACTTGAAACCCTATTTCAAGTATGAATTTCAATGTTTCAAAAGTATGAAAATAGGAAACTTACCTATTCTGCAATTTGTAACACAGAGCGCAAAATTACTGCAAATTTCAGTTTCGCTTCAATCACTTCAATACTTATGGAAAATTTGAACTCAAGTAATGAATTATATTCTCAATCAAATCAATCTCTGGCATTGGATTTTATCTAAGATGGCCACATGCTCTACAATCAATTCATCTTGTTTGAACATTCATGACTTAACGGCTCATTGAAACCATTCTTAAAATTTTAAATCTGAACCGTAGATCTTAACAAAATCCCATCTATCATGTGTCTCTCATCACTTTACAAAAACCACTATTCATCTTGGACACATGTTAGCACAACTTGATCGCTTAAGCATTACATCTTGTGCATCTCCATCTATAAGCCTTTAAGTTAGCCATCTGATTTTTTCTAAATTGACCACCAGTTACTTTACCCCAAACTTTACTAACTACAGGTACAACTTTATCAGAGAAGCCATGCATCAACACCACTTAATGGCTTATATGCTAGATCTTCCTCATCTTTACCTTAAGTCATTAAGTGATCCATTGGATCCTTTTCAAACTACATCCTCTTTATCTTATCCTTGTGTTGTACTGGGCCCACCAACTGCCACACTTCAACATGACTTAATCGCTTATACTGTAGATCTCAATCACTTTATTACCCAACATTTAATTCAACCGTCAGATCAACCTTTAAATGCTAAACCTTTAACTCCTTTCTTACGACCTCAGCTCAACCCATTGGGACACATGGCAGCATGACTTGATTGCTTAAGCATTAGATCTTGATCACTTTATTATTAAGCTATCAAGTCAGCCATTGGATCTTTTTAGAACTATGAGCACTTTAATCTATGGTCACCTTCATGTTAGTGGAATAGACATCATCTCCAGGACATGCGTAAGCACAACTTAATGGCTTGAAAGATAGATCTTGTGCATCTTTGAATGGAGTCATTAAGTCCACTGTTGGATTAAAGGGATTCTTATTGTAGTTTATCAAACAACTTTTCACAAATCTCGGGCCCGCCAAGACACGTGGCATCACCGCTTAATGACTTACATGTTAGATTGTGCACATCTTGATCATATGGGATTAAGAAAACCATTGGATCAAAAAAAAATAGCACGACACATGATTTCAAATAAAAGACTTGTGGGATTCAAACTTAGGTATTATTAAAGTGCTAAAGACTTAGGATAAATTGAACGCGGCCCTATTTAAAAAGAACACATGGGAGAAAAAGACCTAAGTTACTTGATAAATTAACTTCAAAATAGAACACAGCCAAGAAGATTTAGGGTTTTTCTTGAATACACATGAAGACTGACCTAAGACATAGGGTTTTTCACACTTCTTGAAATTCTAGGCTTGAAAATCATTATTTGCAAAGGGATTTTGACAATTTTGGACAAGATTTTGTCATTTTTGACCAAGAATAACCATTGGGAAGCAAAATTTTACCAAGAGATTTCAAAACCAGAAATATAACCAATAGTGGCTCTCTCTAAGGATGCTTAAACACAAGTTTACAACAAGAATAATAGATCTTTGGGAAAGCAAACCACAAGTGCACTAACCTATTGCCAAAAACAAACACATAATAGGGAAAGAAACACACAACAGAAGGAAACACACCTATACATAAGAGACAACTGCTGTGCATGGAAAAATTGATTTAATTGAAGAAATTTTTTAGGAATTTTCCACACACTTGAAACTCCTGTTCTTCATCATTCATACTCTTTAGGAGATATGAATCCTTACCAAAAATCTAATAAATAACAAAAGGCCCTAACTACAGTGATTCAAATTTATTATGTTTGCCTTTATCTATAGCCTTGGCATTCCATTGTAGTACCAAGTCACCGGGATGGAATTTCCTTTCATTTTACCTTTTGTCAAAAAGGTATTTCATCTTTTTTGTAGTTTGATCATTTCCCTCTGACTATCTCTCCTCACTTCATCCAATTCTACTAGCTGCACCATTCTCTCTTGCATAGGTTCAGAAACCTCAATCTCTTCATCCTAGATGAACTTATAAATTGGAAGTAAATTATTAACAAGCATTCTTGAATGAACACCATATACCAGTTCAAGAGGAGATTTTCCTATGGCTTTCTTGATAGTGATTATGTCTGCCCATAAGGAAATTTTTAACTTTGCATGTCAGGATCTCTTGTTACTCTCTAGGGTCTTCTTCAAAATTTGTAGAATACTCTTGTTACTTGATTCTACTTGCCCATTAGCCTGAGGATGGTAAGGGGATGAGTAAGAAATTAAAATTCCCATATTAGAGCAGAAATCAACAAACTCTTCAGATCTAAAGCACATGGCATTGTCCATTACTAGCTTGATTGGAACACCAAATCTAGTGATCACATTGTTCATCAAAAAATTAATGACAACTGTACTTGTAGCCCTTTTAGTTGGAGTTGCCTCTACCCATTTGGTAAAATAGTCAGTCATTAAAAAAATCCAACTATGACCCCCACTTGATTTCTCAGCAAATTATCCAATAAAATCCATTCCCCACATGTCAAAAGGAGCTTCTGCAACTATAGGATTCAACAATAAAGCTCCTGAAAACTTCATCTTGTTATAGAATCTCTGGCATGGTTCACACTTGCTGAAAAAAGTATGAGCATTTTGAAATAAACAAGGCCAATAATTGCCTGCTCTTAAAATTTTGTGAGATGTTGATCTGGGAGAGTAATGTCCTCCACACATCCCAACATGCATTTCTTTCAATATTTTTTCAGATTGTCCTTTATCAAGACATAAAAACAAAATCCCATTCCTATTTTTCCAATATAAATCACCATGAAATAGAACATATTTCTCAGCCTGTAACCTTAGGGTTCTCCTTTGGTTAACATTTAAACTCTCTGGGCAACTAGCATTTTTAAGAAAATAAACAATGTCAGTATACCATGGCTGCATTTCAATACTTGTAACAGAATTCTCATAGGTAGCAACACTGTTTACTTGAACCAAGTCAAAATTATCTTATTTCATCAATTTTTCCAACCCCAATCCTCTCACCAACTTTGTGATATGAATTTCTAAATCAAATTCTTGAACTTTGTTTATCCACTTACACCTCATTCCTGTTACCTCATTTTGGACAAAAATGTCTTTTACAACAGCATGAGGAACATATGCATTTACTTTTTCACATACAAGATAAGGCCTGAAAGCCTTGATTTCTTTTACCAAGGCATAAGCCTACTTTTCCATCAACTGATAATTCAACTCAACTTATTGTAAATATTTGCTAAAAAATGCTATGGGATGTTCAAATCCCTCATCATCTTTCTGCAATAAGACTGCAACAATAGTATGAAAAGAAGCAAATGTGAATAAAGAGAAAGGTTTGGAATAATTAGGAGATACTAAGATAGGGGCTTCTTGGATGGCTTGTTTTTATCTTCTCAAAAGCTAATTGTGCCTCTTGATCCCATTCAAATTTCACATCCTTTTTTCAGTAACTTGACTATGGGCTTGACTAGTTCTACAAAATTTGCAATAAATCTCCTGAAAAAATTGATATGTCCCAAAAATGATGGTATTTCTTTCAAGTTTTTAGGAGAAAGTACTTTTTGAATAGCATCAACTCTTTCTAGGTCTATTCTTACTCCTTCCTTGGACACTATGTGACCTAAAAAATTTCCTTCAATGACAACAAAGTGGAATTTCTTTGGGATCAATGACACCCCATATTCTAATGCTTTAATCATAACATTATCCAAATGGTTACAGTGATCTTCTTCTTTCTTTGAAAAGGCTATCAAATCATCCTGGTAAACTACCATAAGAACATCTATGGGATCCTTAAAGGCTACATCCATGGCTCTCTAAAAAGTTGCACCAGCATTTTTTAGACCAAAAGTCATGCGAGCATACACATAAGTACCCCAAGGAGTGGTAAATGTTGTCTTGAATTGTTCAGATTCTTTGACCAACACTTGATTGTACCCTAAGAACCCATACATCATAGACACTAGATCACATCTAGTGAACTTGTGTAACATAGCCTCCATATTAGGTAATCCATATTTGTCTTTCAATGAGGATACATTCAGGTTTCTAAATTCAACACATAATATTATGCCCCCATTCTTCTTTCTCACAAGGACCAAATTAGAAACCCAAAATGAATGTCTGATAGGCTCAATTATGCCTACATCCCCCAACTTCATCAATTCCATCTGCATTTTACTAGCCAATAGTGGATTGATAGGTCTTTGTTTTTGCCTAAATGGTTTCACATCTTCTTTAAGTGGGATTTCATGCTAGAGAAAATCTTTTCTATAGGCTTTCAAATCCTCATAAGACCAGGCAAAACCATGTTTATATTTTTTTAGCAGCTTTATCAGATTCAATCTCACATTCCTATCCATCTTTTTACCAATATAGACCAACTGAGGAGATGTCTCAGATCCTATATTTATTTCTTCCAAATCTCCTACCTTTGCATTAGATTTATGGGACATATAATTATCATTTATACTAAACATGTCCTCCAATTCAACTAATCCTTTGGGAATATGATTAGTAGCTAGCTGAATAACTTCTTGATCAAAAATATATTCCCTATCATCCATAATTGCTACTAGAGATTCACAGTCAATTTTCTGGCCATCATATTGATCTACACATTGGATAAATCTAAGAATGTCATCATCATCCTCAAACATTTGCTAGTTATGGATATTATCAGGGACTGCTAGTCTATTTTTCACTTCTACCACAGATATGCTAGTAAGGGTAACATCATTGTTTTTAAGGGAAACATTAGAAAGAAATTCTACCATTATGTTATTTGATCTTTCTACCCAAAGTATGTTAAAAGCATCAAAGAATTCTAACCTATCCTAGACTGCATATTTGTACAATTTCAGTCTATCATCTTTGGCAGCATACTGTTCCCTTATCTAAGCTATGATCAATTGGGAATCTCCATGAATTTTCAAATATTTGATACCATGTTTAATGGCAATATCCATCCCCAATATTAAAGCTTCAGACTCACCTATGTTATTTTTACAATGAAAGGATAATAGGAAAGAGTATTTAAAAGTAATACCCGATGGGGATATGAATAGAACTCATGCTCTTGATCCTTCTTTGGAGTATCCTCCATCAAAGTACAGTTACCACAGTCCATCTTGTTGCAACAACAACTCATCAACAATTGAATCATTATTTTTTAATTGTGGCTTGATCTCTTTCACAACAAAGTTTTCCATGTCAATGTCTACACAACATTTCAATTGGTCAGGCATAACCATCTCCACCATAATAGGTGAATGAGGTTCTCTGTACAACTTGACATCACTACAATTTACAATAATTGTTGCATAGGATAAGTCTAATTGCAGTCTTCTACCCATTGTTGTTTCCCATTATCTCAACAGAAGCATACCATAATGGGGATTGGTATCTACAACAACTATGTCCATCATGTAAGTAGCTTCTGGGAAAGCAGAAATTTTCACTTCAATGTCTTTCAATGTTCCTATAATAGGAACCTCCCTATTATCCATTGCATAAAAAATTCCAGCAGGGTGGTGACTTGAAGGCCCAATTCTTTCATGACATGATATGACATTACAGAACTGCTGCAGCATCAGAATATATCATGCAATTTTTTTCTAAGAAATTATTTACCATCAAAGTGACATAAAATGGGTCAATAGATAATGGTTCCTGAGTAATTACATTTCCAATGCAGATATTGGAAATTTCTTTTCTTTTTTATTTTCCTTTCAACTGTTCTTCTTTTTCCTTGACAGATGGATTTTCATTCTTACCATTATTTGAAGTCAAGGATGTTTTCTCTTGTTTTGACATGGAAACCTCATCTATCCCTTCCAAAAGTGCTAATACAGCTTCTTTATGCTCTTTTATTTTCAGCATCTCCATTAATGGTACTAAAACTTTCATCTAGGTCAAACCATGTTTCATATCAAACATGGGAAATTTAGAGGATGCATCACCTATCTTCATACCTTTTTTTTTTATCTTTATCATTGGCCACTTGCTCCTCTATTGTTCTTTCCTTTTCCTTCTGATCAGAAGAAGGTTCTTCTTGTCTTACATATTTATTATCTTTTCTTTCATTAACAGGAGAATCTACAACATCTTGAGGGGAGTTTTTTCTGGTGTATCTAGGGGAAATTTAACCTTGAGTAGGCTCCACTCTCCTATTTCTCAAATTGTATGCGTCTCTGGCTTGATTTATGGCTGCAGCTGTCAAGGATTTTTTTCTTCATCAATAGGAACTTTAAAAAGAGAATGTGACTTGTCATTTCCTACTGCATTTACAGTTGCTTGTGACATAATATCATTCTCATCATTTTAATTAGGAACTAAATATTGGTGATACTCTAAGTATTTCCCCCTTGTAATATGCATATCCCCAAAATTCTCATCTTTATTTGAAGACCATGGATAAGGTTTTTTCACTGCAAACATGTTAATGGTAGGGCCTTCTTGCCCTGCACTTGTTTGTTCATCCCTTTCATCCATTTGTTCAGATAAGGCCTAGGAAACCACACATTGATATAAGGAATGTGGAATGTTACAAGCAGCACACCAAAGAGTGTTTTCAACATAATTTGTACTATTTATTTTTAGGGGATCAAGGGTTTCCTTGGCTTTTTGGTTTTCTTGATCTTCAGAGACAGGCTTACCATTATTCCAATTTTTTTTGTATGGGTAATCCCTCAAGTTAGGCTACCTATCAAACCTTTGGTTTGCATATTTTTTATCACGGTAACCTCCCCTATCATTTTTGTCCATTTTAGCAGCAAGATCTTTTACTGCACTCACTAATTTATCAACTGTGTCATCTTCTTTGATAGGTTTGCTAGCTAGTCCCTTTTCTTTCCAAAGTTTATTATCATGCTTTTTTCCCATTTTTCCTGATGCTCTCCTATTGGTTTCAATATCAATAGCTAGTTTGTATGCATCTCTTAAGGTTGTTTGGTTTTTGTCTCTAACCAAGTAAGACATCTTACCATCAACAACATTTAAATAAGTTGTCAGACACACTTCTTCATCTAACCTTAGGACTTGGAATAATTTATTTATGGCCTTTTGGAATCTATTGTTAAAGTCTGACATATTCTCATTAGGGAATTTATTGATATTATTGAATTCATTCAACATATAACCAGAGTTCACATGTTCTCTGTATTGTTCCCTAAAATATTTTATAAGCTCATTCCAATATGCAAAGCTATCATTAGGAAGATTTCTAAACCAATCCCTATCATCTTCTATCAAAGACTGAACAAAAATTTTCATGATGACATCTTCATTTTCAATTTCAAAATTAGTTATCTTATCACTAAAAGCTTTCAAATGTTCTTCACAAGTTATGACATTATTTCCTATAAATTTAGGGATTTTGTCTCTTATCTCATTGGAGATCACATTTGGGTGACCAGGAATACCATCAAAGAAAAGAGCTCTATATTTTTCCATGTGAACAGGTCTCCTTTGGAAATTTCCCAACACATTATTACCACTTAGTCCATTTGTTCCTTTTTTATTTTGAATAGGTGGGGAACTATTAGAATTCAATCTTTACTTGTATTAATGTTAGTAGGAGATTCTTGTGGAATCCCTACAAGTGTGAGGATAATTCCTTTTATTGTATTTTCTTATTTAGTTATTCCTCCTTATGAGGATTCCTACACTTGTCTCACACACTATTGAAATGTGGCATACCTAGATATGGGAGTTACCATGCAACTCCTTTCTCACATCTCTATTAAAGAGATGTCTCTCCTTCTCTCCATACTAGATTTTAGGTTAATTTCTTTTTTCGAATGCTATTGTATGAGCTTGGCTCTCACTCTCTCTCTCTCTCTAATTCTTAGGCATTTTTTCCCATTCTTTATTTCACGGGGGTTTTTTCATGCTTTTCCCCCTTCCAAATTCTTGTCTCCTGGTTGTTTGGATCTTTGGTGCATGCTCCTAGTATTCGAATTAATTCATGGTAAATCTTTTATCTCTTGCTCATTGAGTTAAACATTTCCTGTATCTCTCTGTATTTCTGTTATTATTTTAACATGGTATTAGAGAAGGTTGGTTTAATCTTCGATTGAGTTTACAGGTGAAGGAGCTACCATATCTTGGAGCACTCCAATATCGGAGACTCTTGAGAGTTTTTTATTGACTAATCTGATTGAGAGAAAATTTCAAAAAAAAATTTGGTTTGGCTGGTTTACTGCCAAACCTGATCTATCTATTGGATTCATTATTTTGGTTTGTGCAAGTTCTCTATTGTGCAGGTTCTTATTTCTTTTTTTACTCATCTTATTGGAAAAAAAAAAATCAATTTGTGTGCAGGTTTCCCAATTTTTTATTCAATCTTCTATCGATCTACAGGATTCAAATATTTTATCTTTGTTTTTATCTATATTGGCTATCTTCTCTTTTTTATTTTGCAAATTTATCTATAATATAAATCTTCATCTAACGTTTGTCTGCAGGTGTATTCAAATCTAAAGGTTTTATTGTCTCTTCCACCATAGTTTTATCTCTGGTTCTAGCATTATTTTCGCTATCTTTTCTATTAAAACTGAAGGGCTATGATGTCATGATTATATCTCAGCCGTATTACAAAATGAGAACAAGGTGCCTTTAGAAAAAATAGCTGAAAATTTGTCATTCCTTCATATTTTGAGAATTTTTCTCATGTAGGATCCTAATCGGGCCCATTCTGGACAAAACCCATGTCCTCGATTTTTGATATTGTGTCTCATTTGCTGACAAATTGGCCTGCAAAATGACTGCTTTTTTTGTGTTTGATTTTTCATATTAGCGCAGAATTTTATCTATTTATTATCATTTTTTTTGCAACTTAATATTCATGTAAAAATGTTTTCTATCTGCTTCATTCAGCATATCATTATATAGGCTTTATTTCTATATCTTATGCTAATATTTTTAAATATGTACCTTTAAGATGATTTCATTTGAAAGTGTTTGATTCACCATTGGAATGAAAAGAGATTTTGGAGTTCTGAAATAAGCAAAAGGAAAGGATGATTTGCAGATTTGAAGTATTTCCTTGAGGTGTCAAATATTTTTGGGCAGAATAGAGACCAAGACTAGAGGAAACAACTCTCTACAGACTCGCAGCAAGCAGAGTATTTTGGGCAGCTTTGATAGTTCAAATCTGCAGCAGCCAATCTCAACGTCTTAAATCTTCACGCAGCATTTCAAGCTTTTCCTGGGATTGACCGTTTTGATTCTCTCAAAAAATATGTTTGGCTTTTATAATCATTTACTTTAGGCTTTGTGAACATTTACTTCTTTGCAGTATATTAACCATTTTTTGCAGGATATTTAGCCGTTTAGATCGCTCTTCCAGTATTTGTTTCTTATTAGTTATCTTTTCATTGTCGTCTAGTTTATCTTTGCATTTATTCTCCTTTGCATGCTCTGTCATTTCCCTTGCTTGCACTGGGAATTTTCATTGATTTTGCTGCAATATTTCTTTTGCATATGCTATCTTTAGCTATTTGACTGTTCCTTAATTTACTATAGTTTTAGTTTACTATATTTTCATATCTTTGTGCAGATTCCTAACGTTTTCTTTTGCAGGATACCCTTTCTTATTTCTCTGCAAAATTATTTGTATAGCTCTGAGAATATATTTAGTCCATAATTAAATACTTTTGCAGTATACTAATCATTGCCTGCATATTTTGAATTTAGCCTTGCTTATTCTTTTCTAACATCTGCAGGCTAGAATCTTTCAAACCGTTTTTTGTAGGCTGGATTTAAATTCCTTCACTCTATCATTTCTTTTGCAGGCCTATTATTCTTATTATAACATATTCTTATTCCTTCTGCATATTATCATTATCCTAACATTTCTTTGCAATTTTAAAAAAAAAACATTTTTTGGCCGCACATTAACTATTTTTAATATGTTCTGTTGCTGACTGGTTATTTGAATCAATTAAACTTATTATTTAACTTCTTATGTAATTATAAATTCACTACTACATTACTTTGTTTTCATCTCTCTATTTTACTTCCATAAATTGTATTTTAACATATGAATTCATTTAATTCATTGTAATCTTTATACTTATGTTGTTTTACGAAAATTTGTTTATATATTTATTTATCTCTCATTCTTTTAACTTTTTAAATTCAAGTAAGTTTAACAAATTTTTTGTTTTTATCTCATTGCGTAAACAAATCAAAGTTATCTATTAAACATTGTTCTATTTATCCTTTTATTCGCTAATTCTCACTTTATATTTTTTTTATAAATTATAGCTCATTCCTGTTCAGCTTTTAATAAAATTTTAAATTTTAAATTATCTCTATTTTATTTGTAATTTTGTTTAATCATGACAACATTAATGCCGGATTTTAAACTTACAAGTTCAAATTATTCTGTTTGGAGGACGCACATGTATGTTGTTTTACAAACTTGACATCTTTTGGATATTGTGACTTCACCTTTTTTGAAACTGACATCCACCGCTCCTCAGGCTGACCAGGATGCCTGGCAGTTTAATGATGAGGAAGCGTTTGGTCTAATTGGATTCTCTTTAAATCCAGACTTATATTACCTTATCACTGATTGTACTGAGGCTCATCAAGCTTGTCATATCTTGGAGAACACATTTCAAACTCACCAAAACTCTACACCGAACTGTGACATTCTAAATAACATGTTGCAGATTGATGATATTTCTTATACCTATTCTGCTTTGGATGATATTTTAGAACACGAAGATGAAATTGTTAATACATTTATCAATGTCACTTTTCCATTATGCATTACAGGAGATTATGTTCCTACTTGCTCCAAAGTAGACTATGAATTTCGTGACACTCAAATGGTGATTATGGAGGACC
>MU223049.1:951256-961783 GCA_018584345.1 Thuja plicata | reverse complement strand
CCCCCCCCCCCCCCCCCCCCCCCCCCCCCACTATCCTATGAGGACTGTGCTAAATGCGCGGGGGTTGGGGAACCCGCGTGGGTCCCCTCCCCCAAACTTATATTTAAATTCATTTTTTTATGTTTTAAAAATAAACATTTAATATGTATGATTTTAGTTTTTTCATTTTTTAATTAATATGAAATTTTAATTTATTATGTTATTTGTAGGTTTGTTTAATTAATTTTTAATTTAGATGAGTGAATATTTATTTATACATACATTGTTAATTAATTGAATATTAATTGTTAATTAATTGAATATTTATTTATACATATAGAAATTAACTTGATACATTAATTGTTGGAGTTGCCTTAACAAGATTGATTATTAATTTAAATTAATATTCATTATTAATTATAGAATTAATATATATTGATTATTAATACAATTAACTTTGTTAATCGAATTAAGTAAACTACTTGAGCTAAAATGTATTGATTTAATTAAATGTCTTTTTTATTAGAGCACTTATTTATAGGAAGTAATCTTAAATAGTTTAAGTGCGATTGATTTCGAATTATTTTAGATTAAAGTATTCATGAAATGAAGTTTATGCTTGAGTGGTCTATGAATGATTACATACATATTGTTCATTTTTCAGTCTTTTAAGACGTTTTGGTTTCTATGCATCTTATGGATCTCTTGTGCTTGTATATGTTGTTATCTGGGACATTAGACGACCTAGGATGTATACAGAGGCTGGGGGGAATGTAATTATATTTTTGGTTACTTGATGGTGTGTGTGTTGTCAGATATTATCCTAAACTGACCATGATGACCCTTTCGATTTTGTAGTTTGCTAGTGTACCTATGTGACCGATCCTGTTGTATGGGATACTGATTTGGGGTACACTAGGGTTGTGACCTATGCTAGATCTGTTAGGATCTTTGAGCCTAGGGTAGGTTACCTAGATGCGTAGTAGGAGGTGGCTTGCAATAAGTTATGTGTCTGTAAGAGACTACTGGATTGCTTATTGTGGAGTTTCTTAATAAGTGAACTAAAGACATACTGAGAGATTAAAATGAATTAATAAGATGTGCCCTCACCCATGCTTGAGTGCTAGTATAGGCTAATATGGTGTTGAGAAGATGGTAGTTTCCCTGCGAGGTATCCGACATATTTAGTGGGCCTTGTCAGTATGAGAGGACATTAGCTCCGTGTATGGTCACTTAGGTGCTGAAATCCATTGTGATTATCTGGGCTGAACTTCAGGGTAGACGTACATGATGACACCTTCCTTTACACATGCTAGATTTTCTACGTTGTCAGTTGCCTCTGGACTAGTGAGTCTTATCTTTTGTGATGATTAGTACACCCGATTAGAGAGCTATAAGGATCCCTTGCTTAGTGGTTATTCCTTCTTGGTTTTGGATATCCGATTGGGATATGTTGTTATCTCCTCAGCACAATGGGGTGGACCTTTGTGGTTCCACACGGATGGGTGGTAGTGATTCTTTATCCATTGAGCTTCGACATCCTTGTACCAGGTGCTTGATGGCTTCTTTGCAAATGAGCTCTTTATGTTCCTTCATCATTTATTATGTAATTTGATTATTGTGATCTTGTATTAGAGTATCGCATGTGATACCTAATCTAGAAATTATAATATTAAGTAGATTAGAGTGATTACTACATACCCTGCGACATGTGCAGTGGATGTGAGTTATGGTGGTTTCATGGTTATCCATGAGGTTTGTAATTATGGTTATGTAAGTTGTATTTGTTATGTTTAATCAGATAGAATCTTTTGTTATATTATTAGTTGTATTTTTCTTTAAGTAATTCAACGTCATGGGACCCTTGAGTTGTGTAATCTATGTGAGTGTAAGACATGTGTATAAATGGTAATCGCTTCCGCATGAATGTATATTTCTTTATGTTAACTTTAAAAAAAAATATATATATTCAGCACACATAGTGACATGTTCTAGGTTAATCTCTCTTGGGTTCCCTAGTGGGGCGTTACATAGCAGCAATTCTTAACCACCTAATAATTAGGACAAAAAAATGCAACCCAAATAGCCAAAAGCCGCCTAGGAAACCCTATTTTTTAAAGGCCACATAAGATACTTAAAAAGTTGTGTAGGACTTTAAAAGGCCACTTGTTTAGCAAACCACCGCCTTCGATCATTCTAGTACCATGTGTAAGGTTTTACCACGGGGCTTAAACAGCTGCGTACACTTATTAAAGTGCCACCTACCATGAAGTTTGAAAACTAAGATAAAATAGATGAAGTCTTTCAATAGATCATCCAGATAACTTAATTGAATTCCAAGCTTAGAAAATGTATGTCCAAAATGTCACTTAGTGTTTAGGATATTAGAAAATTCATATTGATGAATGTTTGATATTTCAATCGGATTGATTAAAAATGATTACAAATTGTCCTTGTGTCTCAAGATCTAGAGGTTAGGAGCAATAAGTTGATGCACTCAAAATAGAGCATGGATAGATTTAATGTGTTTGATTGAATTAGAATGATCCACCAATAGAAAGACTAATATAATTCACTTTGTTTCAAAATGTAGGAACACTACAGTAAGTTACGGCTATGGGGTGTTGCGTCTTGGATTTTTTATTTTGTTGATGAGCTCACGGCGCCTGAACGGTGGACTATCAAAACATGTGGTCCTAGTTTCCTTCTAGATCTCCCTTAGTTTTAGCTAAACCATGATCTTTTGATAGCTATGGAAGAGTGATGGCACTCTGACCATAATACATTCCATCTACCCCTTGGCGAGATGACTATCACGCCTGAGGATGTATATAGATTATTGAGGATCCTGACTCATAAAGAGCGGGTATATTATGATTCAGTGTATGATAGTAGTGTATGCAAATGGGTGTTTGGAGATAACACCATTGCAGATGATTGCATCACTTGGGCTCTATTTTCTTCTTTCCCTACTTTGCCAACATTGTTAGGAGTAGTGATCGGAGGATTACTACTACCAGATAGGAGAGGTCATGGCTTTGCGGTTGGATGGGGCCAGATAATGGAGGATTTGATTGCACATCCTCATAGATTTGATTAGGGTTATTTTATATTAGTGCAGTTATACCATGATTTACATGAGGTTGTATATAAGCGTAGTGCAGCTCTTTCAGCAGGTGCAGTTTTGTTACAGTTGTGGACTTGGGAGCATATCCCTATCACAAGACCAGTTTCAGCACAAGTGCGGGCCTGAGGGTATCTATATGCATTTTTTTATGATGGCATGGTTGTCCAGCATCATCTGAGCAAGGTTAAATTTTGGAGATGCACTATTGATGATATAGATCAGGTCGTGTGAAGGCCATATCTACTTTGTGAGAGTTGGCGAGAGGATGATGATGAGTTTCCATACATGTTTTGTCCTTGGTGGATGATTGGTCAATCACCACTAGTGTTTGAGAGATTTTTCTTTGGGAGAGGGCTTCGTCAGTATGGCTGAGTTCAGGACATGCCACAGGGTATGGCACTTTACGCTAGAGTATAGGCCAAGAGATCTATGTGGGGAGCACAGGTTGATTATCAGTTGGATTGCTTATAGATTGATCAGCTGGGCTACATTATGTGGGATATGATGATGCATGTAGCTGATGTGGGCATGTTGGTTGAGTATCGAGAGTGGTTCATGCGACATCACTTTGTCAGATTTACATATCTAATAGAGCCTATTCCTGATGTGGATGAGCTTTCTGATGATGACAGAGATGATGATGATGATGACATCCGACGACCACAGAGATAGAGAGTATAGAGGTAACCTAGAGCATAGAGAGTTACAGGACCTCGGATGCGGGGTGGTCATGTTAGAGGCCAAGGTGGTGGATTCAGGTAGCCTAGATAGAGATTAGTGTAGGCATAGGTACCTTAGAGACAGGCTCCTATCAGAGTTAGTGCAGAGTGGGTTAGATAGAGGTAGAGATGAGTCCAAGTGGCTAGGAAGGTACCATTATAGGCATAGGTCCCATAGAGATAGGTTCCTCAGATTGATCCACAGAGTAGCATGACACCGATGATACCACAGGTTCCATTAGGGCCACAAGCACTATAGGCCCCTCCAGCATCAGAGGCACCTCCAGTTCCTCCCATTATGGATGGATTAGTGTAGGATGTTCAAGGTTTATAGGTAGGGATGAATGCAGTGACTATATGATTAGATCAGGTTTTTGCTATGCTGCAACAGTTTCTGACTACATTAGCTCAGTTACCCACCAGTGCGAGCACTACTCAAGCACCACCTAGTACACAAGATAGATCAGGTGACAGGGATCTTGATGGTGCAGGGGGTTCAGGTATAGGTATTGCTAGAGATGGATCAGGTGCCCCTGCTGGTTCATGAGACAGATTGGGATCTATTATATCTTGATATTGCATTGATGATGTATCATATGTATTTTTGATTAGGACTTTGATGTATGGATCATTTGTTGATGTACCTTTGATGTATTGATTTGTGTTGTAGACATTGATGATGGAAATTTATCTATGATGATCTTTGATTCATCTTTGGATGATGTTATGATATTTCCTTTTATGCATATCTACATGTTTCTATGATGCATTTATTTCTATTATGCTATGGATGCAATGCCTTAGAGTAGGACATAGATAAATGGATGCAAATTATGTTAATGCAACTTATTTCTATATGCTTATCTGATTTAATCATGATGTATGTATTATGCAATGCAATGATATGGATGCAATACTTAGTGCAATGATAAATGAATGCAACTATCTTTTTGATTTTTTTTAGATGTATGCAATTTAATTTATGATGTGCAATTCTAAATGAATTGGATAAATGACTAATGATTAATGTTTCTTTTCTTTGCTTTTCACTTTATATGTATATATAATGAATAATGATTAATTCTATGAATACCAAAGATAATCTCATATTGATGACTTGAAATCATTAAAATTGATGAAGTGTTGTCAACCATGAATTTCCCCCCTTGAACTTGGAAAAGATGCTAGAAAGATAAGCCATTTTAAACTAACTAGAAAATGCAATTAATCTAACATGAAGATGCAATGCAACTAATTGTCCTTGAGGTTTGTGAAAGAAATACAAACAGAGATATATTTTCATCATAGAGCATTGTGGAACTAGGATTCGATATAATCCTTACTAGTGCCACTGCGACCATAAGAATATGAATATGACTTTCTCTCATGTGGTAACCCATTCTACAAAACCAAGTACAACCCTCACTAGTTGAATGACAAACTATGGGAGTATGAATACCAGTTTGATCAGATTCAATGTTGCAAGTGGATGTTAGTATTTAAGATATGGAAAATCTAAATAGCCAAGGCATCCTTTTGTGTGAACAAACAAAGGTTGACCCTCCTTCCTATATGAATGTCCTCAATGGTTTTTTGTAATTCACACAAGTTAGAGTATCTTCCTCAAAATAGTCACTTAGAAGCTTAAGAAAAAATCATGTCTCTATCATTGCCAATCTAGTCAAGACATCATCAATTTAGCTAAAAAGAACATGACTCGAAAAAGGTCAAATAAAAAACTCATCAAAAATTTTCAAGTGTTTTTGAAATGTATCAAGATTTTCAAATAAGAATTCCAGATAGTCTGATCATTTAGGGTGTGTCAATTTTTAATCCTGATAAAATAAGTCAATGAAACTCAAGGATCATGTTATGCGATCAAACTATTTAGGGTTGAACAATGATATCCATCAAAGGTTCCAAAAATCTCTCTTCTGAATCTAAAAATTTTCTTCTGATGTGTGACCAAGATGTTGCACTATTGAATCTGTTTGGTCCCAAAAATCTATGATGTGTGCCCCTAAGTGATAGATGTGATCAATGTGAAACTTAGGGCAACTGAACCTAGAATGCGACAAAAATGCAGCTCTGAGACTTTATTAGGACTATGCACAAATGAAGGATGCAATAAGGATATGGAAAAATGAGATGATGAAAGGCAATATGTACAAATGTGACTAGGAAAGACCTAAGGGACAAAATACGCCTGTTTCCAAGTTTTCACCTCTTGGTATTATTGCTCTTTTTCTCTTTTTTTTTTCTTTTTTTTCTACCAAGGTGCCTATTGCTAGGTTTTCACCAAGGCATTTTTTTCTCTTTTTCAAATGTTTTTGGCTTTTGAACTTTCTGGTTTTTTTTTGTATTTTGATCTTTTTTTTATTTTTTTTGTATTTTTGACTTTTTCCATGTACAAAGGTGATGCTGACTCATCTGATACTCTCAACTTATACTCTTTCCTTTGATACTCTTTTTTCTGAATCAGGTGTGAAACCTCTTAAGATGAATTCTATTGATAGGTTCTTACAATTCATCACCATCACAATCGGCCAATTTGTAGGTCCCTGTTCCAAATGAAGAAACAATGACAAAAGGACCAAGCCAATTTTCTTCCCACTTTCCTTTCTTTTCTCTATCAGCCCAATTTTTTGGATTTTCTCTCAATACTAGATCTCCTACTTGAAAGGTTCTTGGTTTAATATGCTTGTTATAGTTCCTTGAAATTTGATTCTAATACACTTTCAAATGATCATAGGCTTGATTTTGATGTTCCTCCAATATTTCCAATTGTTGAAGGTGCACAACTCTATAATCCTCATCCGTGATTAATCCATGCAATGAGACTCTTAGGGATGGTATTTCAACTTCTAAAGGTAGAACAAATTTGGCCCCATAAACCACTGAAAAAGGTGTAGCTCCTATTGGGGTTTGAATACTAGTCCTATAGGCCCATAATGCTGGATTGATTTGAAGATGCCAATCTTTTCCTGACTTGCCAATGGATCTCTTAAGGATTTTAAGGATGTTATTATTGGTAGCTTCTGCTTGTCCATTACCTTGGGGATAGTAAATGGATGAAGAGTTATGTGTAATATGGAATGTGTCACAAAGTTCATCAACATATTTGTTCTTAAATTGTTTTCCATTATTCATGATGATGGCATGAGGAATGTCATATCTGCAAATGATATGATTTAGGATAAAAATGGAAATTTTCTTCCCCGTTGTAGTTGTTAAAGGGATAGCTTCAACCCATTTAGTGAAGTACTCTGTTGCCATGATTATATACTTGTGTCCATTTGAAGAAGGTGGATAAATCATGCTAATAAAATCAAAACCCCATTGATAGAATGGCCATGGTGTAACAAATGGGTGTAACTCTTGTGCCGGTGCATGGATCATGTCTCCATGGTATTGAAATTTTGCACAAACTTTAACAAACTAACAAGCATCTCTTTCTAAGGTTTTCCAAAAGTACCCCATGCATATGATTTTCTTAGCTATTTTTAAACCACTTGAATGTGACCCACAAATACCCTCGTGGATGTCTTTTAAAGAAAATATCAATTCACCTTCCTCTAGACATCTAAGAAGAATTCCGTCAAGGCCTTTACGATAGAATGTGTTAGAATGGATGGTATAATGAGCCACTTGTCTTATGAAATTGCACTTTTGAGCACAGGTTTGGTCTATAGGTAAGGTTTGGTCTTTTAGGTAGGCATAAATGGGTCCATACCATGGTGAGTCATGTCCATTTAAAAGGGCAATAATGTGGGTATCAGGTAGGTCAAATATTGGTTTAACCAATTCTTCCACCAAGAACTCATACTTTTCATTCTGATCGGGCATTTGAAGTAAAGATGCCAAAGTAGCCATTGCATCCGCTGCTCTATTCTTGTCTCTTGGAATTTGTTCAAAAGTAATCAAAGCAAAGTACTTTTTCCACTCATCCACCAATATTTTTAAGGAATCAATTTTTCATCCTTTGTATTATATTCATCATTAACTTGATTGATGACTAATTGAGAGTCCCCATAGACTTGTAATTCTGTGACATTCCATTCCAAATCCATCTTGATACCTATGACCAAAGCTTCATACTATGCTATGTTATTGGTGCAAGGGAACAATAACTTGTAAGATTTTGGGATTGTGTAACCTTGTGGTGTAATCAAAAGAATACCTGCTCCACTACCATTTTGCATATAAGATCCATCAAAGTATAAAGTCCATGTCTTTTCTTCCACATTAACAATTTCAGAATCTGGAAGTTCTACTTGCATAGGATGTGCAGATTCTTGAGGATATTCAGCCAATTGATCGGTAATAACTTGACCTTTGATTACTTTCCTATCAACATATTCAATGTCAAATTCACTAAGCACCATTACCCACTTTGCAATCCGTCCAGTTAAAGCTGTTTTGCTAAGTAAGTATTTTAAGGGATCAATTTTGGCTATGAGCTTCACTTTATGCAACAACATGTAATGTCTTAACTTTTGAGAGGCAAATACCACTGCTAGGCAAGCCCTTTCCATGAAGCTATAGTTTAATTCATATTTGATCAATTTTCTACTCAAGTAGTAGGTAGCTCTTTCTTTTCCTTCATCATCTTCTTGTGCTAATAAAACTCCTAAGGGTTTTTCCGTTGCTAAAATATAGAGTAACAAAGGTTTTCCTTGAATAGGTGACATCAAGATAGGTGGATTCATCAAGTATGTTTTCAACAATGTAAAGGCTTTATCACACTCCTCATCCCATGTGAAGATGGTGTCTTTATGTAATAATTTGGTGAAAGAATGACATTTTTCTGCCAATTGAGAAATGAGCCTCCTTATGGATTGAAGCCATCCTTGAAGTGACCTCATTTGAATAATATTATTTGGAATGTCCATGTCCATTATTTCTTGTACTTTTTTCAGGATCTACTTCAATGCCTGTTGCTGAAACAATGTATCCAAGGAGTTTTCCAGATTGTACCCCAAAAGCACATTTCTTTGGGTTGAGTCTCACTTTGAATTGTTCTAGCCTTGTAAAAATATGTTCAAGTATGGATAAATGATCTTTTCTTTTATGTGACTTAGCTAGAATGTCATCCACATAATCTTCCATAAAGGTGTGCATCATGTCATGAAAAATGGTAGTCATTTCTCTTTTATAAGTGGCTCTGACATTTTATACCCACTAAATCCATCCATAAGTGAAAACATAGAATGAACCATAGTGAGATCCACAATAACATCAATGCTAGGCAATGGAAAGTCATCTTTTGGACAAGAAATGTTTAAATCTCTGAAATCCGTGAAAACTCTTATGGCTTTATCATGTTTGGTAACCGGTACAATGTTGGAGATCCATTCGGCATATGCAATTACTCTTATAAATCCTGCTTTGAGTAATTTTTCCAATTCTGCTTTGACTAAAAGGGCTATATGTGGATGCATTTTTCTCAACTTCTACTTGACAGGCTTAACCCCAAGTTTCACATTTAAATGATGCATTATGAAACTTGGATCTAATCTAGGCATGTTAGCATATGACCATGCAAAGTTGATTTGTTTTTCTTGAAAGAATTCAATGAATTATTTTCTCTCCAAGGGACTCAAAGATGCTGCCAAGTGAATAAATTTAGGATCCTCTTTTGTTCCAATGTTAACCTTTTCTATGGGTTCAATAAGAATAGGTGATCTTTCATCTTCATGAGCTGGTAAGGTGTCCAACCTCTCTCCCTTAGGTGCCACAGTTGGGTTTACACCTTCGGAAACATCCTTTATTTTTACTTTTTTCGGGTCTAGCACTAGCACATGGTGGTTTTCTCCACTAGACCTTCTCATTTTTTTGTATATTTTCTCTTCATTTTTTGGATTAAGAGGTTGAACACCTGCCCCTATCATCCTATCTAGAGTGAATTCATTGATGGAAGAATTGGGTTCAACCGCATTGAGGTATAAGGCCATTGCATTGTCATTTGGGAAGTAGAGTAAGTCATTTGACTCAGAAAGATCCCAATCAATAAGTTTGGGATGCATTAAGGACAAGGATTCATTGGATGGGATTTTATTTGAAGGAGTTAAGGACATGAATTTTTTTTATGGTTCGTACATTGTATCATCAAAGTCTATGACATGTGCCTCTTCAAGATGGTCCATGGAAGAAGGATCAAAATCCTCTCCATCAGAGTCCTCTAAGATTTCTATGGGAAAGAAAGAATGTGGATTAAACACTAAGTTAGAATCTCCCACCCACAAAGGTACCCAAGTTTCACCTACCCATTGAGTGTAAAGAGGTGTTTGTTCTACATTGACTTGTTGAGGTGCACTTGATGTTTGGGCTAAAGTCAAACTTTGAGTCACACATTCTTGATTCTCAACTTTAGGAGGAGTTGCATAAGTGTGAATGGTATCAACCTCTATGTCATGAAAAGATTCTTTGGACAAGGAATCCCACTCATAATCCCTAGAATCATCTTCACTTTCAGAACCTACCATATGGATATGTGCACAAAAATCATGCATGGTGTTAACACTGAAAATTTCAGGTTCAAAAGGAATGAGACATCAGGGAAGTATAGTATACACTTTTCATATTTTGTATGATTTCCCTATGTTAAAAATGATAAAAAGGCGTGTATGCATGTCCCTATCTTATTTTCAATAAATTTAATGCATATTCATTTTGAAAATAAATAATTATAAAAATAATAAA
>MU223049.1:915718-933604 GCA_018584345.1 Thuja plicata | reverse complement strand
AAACCAAATGCAATGAGTTGAGAGACTTCCAGTACAGTACATGGAAGAAATATTTTTAAAAATTTTAGTTAAAAATTACGAAATGTGAATCCACAGGAAGGGGCGCCCAGCCCTATGGAAGGGATTGGTGGTTTTAAAAGGCAAGAAAACCATGCCATGGATGAGCAGCATCTGTTGGAAGCTTTCAAAAGTTAAAAAAATGCACAGAGAGTTATCCCACATGCATAGCATTTTGTGTATTTTTAATCTTTATATACCAAAGCACTCACTTTATGGTTTGAAGAAAGAACCAAGAGGCCCCTTAGCTGGATAATTAAGAGTGCGGTGGGCCCCATTATTTTGGAGAAAAAATGCATAAAAGTAGTCTCCAAGTCTCCAGATCTAATCATGGTTAAGAAAATCATCTAGAGACTTAGAGACTAAAGTAGTCTCCAAGTCTCCAAATCGAATCATGGTTAAGAAAATCATCTAGAGACTTAGAGACTAAAGTAGTCTCCAAGTCTCCAGATCTAATCATGGTTAAGAAAATCATCTAGAGACTTAGAGACTAAAGTAGTCTCCAAGTCTCCAGATCTAATCATGGTTAAGAAAATCATCTAGAGACTTAGAGACTAAAGTAGTCTCCAAGTCTCCAGATCGAATAGTCTCCAAGTCTCCAGATGAAGCAGTCTCCAAGTCTCCAGATCAAGTAGTCTCCAAGTCTCCAGATCCAATCATGGTTAAGAAAATCATTCAAAGACTTAGAGCCTAAAGAAAATGATAACCATGGTTAGAGTGTGGTTAAGAGGTGGTCGAGTTAAGTCTATTCAGAGACTTAGAGACTAAGGCTTGTCTCCAAGTCTCTAGATCTAACCATGGTCAAGGAAATCTCCTAGAGACTTAGAGACTAAGTAGTCTCCAAGTCTCTAAAAGGAACCAGGGTTAAAGGAGGAGTTTCAAGGCCAGTTTAGAACAACAAATGAGCATGTGACAAGTGTCAAAATCTGGTGCATTCTAAGAAAAAAAGGGATTAAAATGAAATATTTAAATAAATTCATCACAAAAGGGAGGAGTTAAAGAACTTGCAAGTTTAAAAGGATCTAATAGTTGACTTAATGGCTTAAAGGGAAGATGCTCAACATCTAACCAATAAGCCATTAATTCTGATTGACACTTGGCAGGATGAGATGAAATATGGGTAAAATGAAATATTAAAGTTAAATTTCATCTCATTTCAATAGTCCAACTATTGAAAAAGTAAATAAATTCAAATGCAAATATTTTAAACCATTGAAAAATTTATGCATGGGAAGGCAAAGTTTGATTGATGTTTTAGAGGGCAAATTTTATCCAAAATATAGAGTATCATATATCACCAGAAAGGTCTCGGAATGAAGATTCTGATTTTGTAGACCATTTGAGTCCAGATCATATCAGATTTTTGCAGTTGTAGATTGAAGCAGTTGCAGATATTTTTAGGAACAGACATGTGTCGGTGACTAAATTTGTTTTTCCCATTCTCTTATATTTGGTTTTTTCTCCATTGTAACAAGGATGTTGAAATTTTATGTTGTTGGGCAATATTGAGGCTCTTGAGTCTTATTTTCTGGTCTCTTTGTCTTGTAAATATGTAGAATTAAATGATTCTTCAATAAAAGAACAAAGGAATCCCTATGCAATATTTGTTGATGTCTTTGTATGTCTAGTTTCAATTCTTGTGTGTTAATCTGTAAGGCATTTTAATGCACCGATTATAAGGTAGTTGTGAGTTTATCTCTAAGTTTCTTTCAAGGAGAGATTAATTCTTAGAGGTAAAATCTGAGAGTTCAAAATTTGCATACAAATTTGATGTGCGGATATTGGATTGAGAAGAGTGATTTGTAAGGCACTTCACTTAGTTTTTGTATGTTTGGAGTTGGAGGGTTTTCTGGAGATGTGTATTCATTTGACTTTGTTTCCCAATAGATAAGGCACTGGTACTTTCTTTTCTTGCAATTTTCATCATCAAATCCTTAATTCAAACCATTTTCCCTTTCTTGTTCAAGAGCATAAATGTATACAAGTTGCATTGAATAGTGCAAATATGTTTGGTGATTCCTTATATAAGTGAATCTGATAGGTTAGCCTGCCTAAGCCTCCGGGTTCGAAGAGAAGAAGGGTGAATATCCTTGTTGTTACCTTGACCATTTCCTTGGTTCTTAGTAGATCATACAGGTGGGATTCTGTATAAGATTGGTTGAGTTGAACTCCCATGTTTTATAAGTCTGAGAACTATCCACGGTCACATCTACATAATGAGGTTTAGATAGTAAGCCATTGTATATGCAGATTTTATCAAGTTTTAGGTGCACCCGCTTGAGTGTGTGGAACTCAAAGCAGAAGGAGGATCAAATCCTCATCAATTAGTCTTTTCTTGCCCCTCAGTTTGCAGAAATGAGCTGACTCTTGTGAGCTAGACAAAAATCCCCAGGTCTGGTTTGCATTGTCTCTTTTAGAACCGAGGGATACAAGAAAAAGTGCTAACAAAATTGTGACTCCACTGGGGAATTCAATAAAGGACAATAATTTTAAGATGGTTGTTTCCTAGCCTTGTTGAATCATCCCAGAGTTTGGTTGTTCATATAGAGTTAGATTCAAAAGTTGTTATAACATTCTTACTAAGTGTGAGTGGTGACTCTGAGTTTTTTGTTTGATCAGTGCATGCTTAGAAATAAAATATGAGGAATTTGCAATTATGATAAACAATGTTTGAAGATCCTGATGAAGTTTTGTGTTGGCAAAAAAGAAATACAAGAATAAGTAAAACATTTTCCTCTGCAAGGAGGTGGCGACTCTGCAAGAAAAGAACCTGATGGAGCTGTGAAAGATGCTCTAGATCTTCTTTATTTCCAGTCAAAAGAAAAAGGAGCATCCATTGCAATTCTGGTCTAGGTAATATTCATATTTTTGTGAGAAGAATATACAAATGGTTTCCCTATAAAGTGATATCAGCACTAGTTAAGAGGGAAAAATACTGGAATGTTGTTTGCATACTATGTTGATGTTAGCTTCGGCTTTCATTGTTTTACTGAAGTATGCAAATTGTCTGAGAAGTTTGATCAAGCTCTGTATGGTCAAATTGAAATGTTTATGAAGGCATGTGGAAATTTACTTTGACTAATTCCAGCCTTGTGTATGTTCAAGTGTAACCATGTCTAGTAAGATGTTACAACAATGTAATAGATAGAGTTTCAATAGTAACTTGTATCCAACTCTAAATTTTGAAGGCATCTGTGGTTACCCAAATTCTTTTCCATCCGAAATCAGAGATAAATTACCAAGATTCAATGGTGGGAAAGAGGAAAGTACTGAAAAGCATTGTAGAAAATTCATGGACTTGATGGAGGATTTTGATATTGGGTATGAGGACTGCGTTATGAGATTGTTTATCCAATCTTTGATGGATGATGCGAGATGTTGGTTCTCTTTTCTGCCAGAATATTCTATATCTTCATGGGAAGAATTAAGATCATCTTTTATGGAGCGGTTTGGTGAAAAGGTTAATCCAGTTGCAGTGATAAATAATTTCATGGAGATACAAATAAAGAATGGTGAGTTGGTTCCTCCTTTCAATTTCATATTTGCGAAAAAATTGGATCAAATCCCAATGGAGTTAAGATCGAATGATGTTGTATGTTTGGTTGTTTATCTAGGGGCATTTGGCAAAAAGATGAGTTACTTGTTAAGAGATAAAAAGCCTGAAAATATGTATCATGCATTTATGACAGTAGTAGATATTGAAAATAATTTGTTGTATGAAATCATCCCAAGGGGTTTTCCATATTATGCTAAGGATCATTGTCATAATGTATCAAATTCTTTAGATGGGTATGGACCAAGAAGTGAGGATCAATGTCAAGGTGTTTACATGCTGCCAATTTTACTAACCATGCTTTAAATTATGTTTCAACACAAAATGTGAGTGAAGAGTATATTCAACAAATAACAGTTGCCCCTCATATTAATGTGAGTGTGGTTAGTAAAGAATGTTATGATGCTCTTAAGGAAGAGATAGATGTTTATAGCGGTTATGTACCTAATGAATTGGAAAATGGTTGTTCTAGTTTTGGGGTTGTAGAGACAAGTGGCTTGCAGTCAAATGTGGAAAGAAAAGAAGGTGCAGATAATTTACCGGGTGATGATTTTGAAGCCCCAAATGTGGCAGTTCTATTAGACTTCGATGATACTGAATCTAGTTACTTTGTTGGTTCTGAATCTGATTATGATGTTGATAATACTAATTATTATGCTGATGATGAGATTAGTGAATGTCAAGACATTGAAAATGAATCTATAGTTGAAGATATTTCATTTTAGTCTATGGGTTTTTCTTCTTCTCAACATTATAATGTAGATTTCTTATATCAGTTTGAAGAAGATTTTTGTGAACAACAAAGCAATGACTATGATGGAGATGAAATTTGTTGTGAGCATTCCTTTGCACAAAAGGATACCAGCCAAGAAATTTCAATCGTTGATCCCAATGATGAATTTGTTGAGGAAGAGGATTCATGGAGCCACAATGGCCTTGATTTTTGTGAAGATAAAGAAATGGTTCATATGTAGCCTTGTGAAAAGGAAGAAGACTCATCATGTGTTGGAGATGACTATGAAGATGTTGATTTGTATAAAACTAAGATATATTATTTTGCTTCAAATGACAATGATGATGACATGAATTTTTCAGTTTGTATGCTTGCATATTGTGACTTGTCATGTGAAGATATTGATCCTAAGAACCAAGGAAATGAGTGCGAATTTGTTGTTGGTGGGTTGATGTTAGATTTGTATGAATCAAATTATGAAAGTTTTCAGCAAAGTATTTTCGATGATATAGAGGCTAAGTCTAATTTTGTCTTTGAACCAGAAATGGATGTCAGCTTATTTGACATGGACATTGATGTTTATGATATTGTCAATGGCACGAAATCAATGTTTGGTCAAGTGGAAGTTATTGATGCTAATAATGTCTCTTATGATAGTGATCTACATCAAGAATATGTGTGCCAAAATGAGAACATATGCAATGAACTACATGTTGATTCATCGAAACAACATTTTGAAATGTTCTACATGGAGCTGAAAGAAGATTCAGATTTTGCATCAGATTATTTGTTTCAGCCAGAGGTATGTTCTTTTTTGCAAGAAGGGATGTAGACAGTGTTGATGCAATGTGTTTAATGGTTGTCAAAGTGAATCAACAAGAGCATATAAGATATCAAGCTGAAAATGAGTATTTTCTTTTTTCAATCCAGCGTGATGTTGTTTTCTAGAATGAACTAAATCTGAATTCACAAGTTGTAGTTCATGGTGATTCATTTGAGTATTTGTGTAGTATGCATGTGGTTGAAGGTGAGAATGTTTTTTTTTATGACCAAGTACTCACTGAAGTAAATCATTATGATGCTGGTTGTGAAGTTGAGCTAGAGTGTTTCAAATTTCCTATGCTGCTGGCTGAGGATCTAGTTGTGCATGAAGAGGGTGCTTTATATTATGTTTCTTTTCATAAAGATAATGATATTGGGAGATGTGGAATTTTGTTTTCATACAATGACCAGCATTCACAATGGTTTTGGTGATTGGGTGTTTCCAGTTGATGGTGAACATGTTGGTTATATTTTATATGATATGCTGAAAAGTTGCAATTGTATGTTTGATCAAGCAAATGAAAGTGATGCTTTAAGTTTACCCCTAATACATGGAGATGAAAATCATATTTTTGATAGAGGTAAATGTTGATTTCAGTCATGAAGGGGTTTGAGGTATTTTGTGGATAATTTTTATATGTTTGTACAGTTTCTTTCTTTCCCTTTCAGTTGTGTGGTGTGTTTCCTTTCAATAAAGAGGTTTCCTAGTTGTTGAGTTGGGAAGGAGAAATAAGAGAAAAGAGAGAAAGTGAAGTGAAAGTATGATTTAAAGTTTTGAATGGTCTGCTATACCAAGAGATTTTGAAGTCCTCTACATGCCCACATGGGGCATGCATCCTCAGTCAGAGCCACTGTTGGTACTCAAAAATACAATAGTCATTTTTTAGTGTTTTACTAGTGCTTTGCATTTTGACCCCCTAAAGTGCCTTTTGAGCTTATTTGCCTAGAAGAGATTCTGAAGTTTTTCATGCATGTCAGGTGTTTATTAATCTTGTTTAGACATGTGAAGACATCTTAGTTTGTCAGTTTCAAGTTTTGAGTTGTTTAGTGATGTCTTGATTTGAGCACTTGTCAAAATCTGCATTTCTGCCTAAGTGTCAATTTGCTATAACGGGTCCCATTTGCATTTGAATATCTTGTGTCTTGTTGAGTTTCATGGCTCGCTACATTGGGGAATCTTGATCATGTATATAAGAGAGCCTATATTTGAAATCCCAAGTTATTTCAAGTCATTTTGATAGGTTTTCTGATCCCTCAAAGTTGGTCTTCTAGAGATATCTTATTTCTTTGTTCTGCCCAGAATTCTGAGTAGCCTTGTTTGACCAATTGTAAATTTTGACCTTGTGACCTAATTGAAAAAATTCCTTTTGTACTGTACTACAGAGGTCAAATACTTCTTGATTCTCCATCTTCAGGTCATGACAAGTGCATCTGGTCACTTTCCTAAGCCGTTTCCAAATCAAATTTCTGCTCGTTTCACTGTTTCAGATCCAGAATGTTTTTAGCAAGCTGACTTTGGTCTTTAATGATAATTGGCCTTTTGATCTTCTGAGAAAGCTAGTGATGGATTCATTTTCATTATGTGAGAGTGAATCATTATCCAAGATTCCAGACCTTGGGGGTTTCAGTTGGTAAATTTTCAAAGCTTGTTTCTAAGGTGATTTGTGTAGATTGACAGTGCAGATAGAATCAATGTTTCAGAAGGCTATATTTGATCAGTGATAATTTTTGGCTCAAATTTTCCAGTGAAATTTCCTTTGGCACGTGTTCTCATGTGTTGGGATTGAACCAAATTTTTTTATGGCATGTTCCTTTGAATTCATTCAGTCAGTTTTCAAAGCTCATTTAGGAAGCTACTTACCAATGATGAAGCCAATTTGCGAAAAAGTGAAAGTTGTTTTTAAAATCCCGCTAGTGTGTTACTTTGTGGATCAATTGTGAGATAGTTTATACAGGCAAAGTGAAAGCATTTCTGGAGCTGGTGAATTTTTTGAAAGCACTTTGAAATCAATGCATTTTAATGACTGGAGTACAAGAGTATTGTCAAAATTCAAACTACGCAATGGAGAACAAATGAATGACAACACATTGTAAGGTTTATGAAATAAATAAACATTGAAGAGGGTTTTTAAGATTTTTTAATTAACACTGCATTCTAAAAAAAAAAGTGAATATCAATCACGTTTTTGAGGCTGCAGGCAGATTTTAAGAAGGTCTACAGGTTGAAAATGGTCATTTCTTCATCTATGTTCTTTCCCAATGCATTTCTCATGCCCTGGGAGTATTTTTGACATGGTTTGGACCATTTTTGAAGTGGCAGCAGGCCAAAAAACGACCCAAAAACAACAAAAATGCATGCACAGTCATTTATGTTTTGATTAAAGTTCTTTAAATAATGAGAGGTCTGCTCAAGGTGCAAATGAAAATATGGAAGAGGATTCAGTGCCATAACATATTGAAGAAGGTCAGCATCATTCAAAGCAACAAACCAAATGCAATGAGCAGAGAGACTTCCAGTGCAGTACATGGAGGAAAGCTTTTTAAAAAGTTTTTTAGTTAAAAATTACAAAATGTGAATCCACAGGAAGGGGCACCCAGCCCTATGGAAGGGATTGGTGGTTTTAAAAGGCAAGAAAATGATGCCATGGATGAGCAGCATCTGCTGGAAGCTTTCAAAAGTTAAAAAAATGTACAGAGAGTTATCCCACATGCATGGCATTTTGGGTATTTTTAATCTTTATATAACAAAGCACTCACTTTATGATTTGAAGAAAGAACCAAGAGGCCCCTTAGCTGGTTAATTAAGTGTGTGGTGGGCCCCATTATTTTGGAGAAAAAATGCATAAAAGTAGTCTCCAAGTCTCTAGATCTAATCATGGTTAAGAAAATCATCTAGAGACTTAGAGACTAAAGCAGTCTCCAAGTCTCCAAATCGAATCATGGTTAAGAAAATCATCTAGAGACTTAGAGACTAAAGTAGTCTTCAAGTCTCCAAATCGAATCATGGTTAAGAAAATCATCTAGAGACTTAGAGACTAAAGTAGTCTCCAAGTCTCCAGATCTAATCATGGTTAATAAAATCATCTAGAGACTTAGAGACTAAAGTAGTCTCCAAGTCTCCAAATTGAATAGTCTCCACGTCTCCAGATCAAGTAGTCTCCAAGTCTCCAGATCGAATCATGGTTAAGAAAATTATTCAGAGACTTAGAGACTAAAGCAAATGATAACCATGGTTAGAGGGTGGTTAAGAGGTGGTCGAGTTAAGCCTATTCAGAAACTTAGAGACTAAGGCTTGTCTCCAAGTCTCTAGATCTAACCATGGTCAAGGAAATCTCTTAGACTTAGAGACTAAGTAGTCTCCAAGTCTCCAAAAGGAACCAGGGTTAAAGGAGGAGTTTCAAGGCCAGTTTAGAGCAGCAAATGAGCATGTGACAAGTGTCAAAATCTGGTGCATTCTAAGGAAAAAAGGGATTAAAATGAAATATTTAAATAAATTCATCACAAAAGGGAGGAGTTAAAGAACTTGCAAGTTTAAAAGGATCTAATGGTTGACTTAATGGTTTAAAGGGAAGATGCTCAACATCTAACCAATAAGCCATTAAGTATGATTAACACTTGGCAGGATGAGATGAAATCTGGGCAAAATGAAATATTAAAGTTAAATTTCATCTCATTTCAATAGTCCAACTATTGAAAAAGTAAATAAATTCAAATGCAAATATTTCAAACTATTGAAAAATTTATGCACGGGAAAGCAAAGTTTGATTGATGTTTTAGAGGGAAAATTTTATCCAAAATATAGAGTATCATATATCACCGAAAAGGTCTCAGAATGAATATTTTGATTTTGCAGACCATTTGAGTCCAGATCATATCAGATTCTTGTAGTTGCAGATTGAAGCAGTTGCAGATATTTTTGGGAATAGACAGGTGTCGGTGACTGAATTTGTTTTTCCCATTCTCCTATATCTGGTTTTTTCTCCATTGTAACAAGGATGTTGAAATTTTATGCTACTGGGCAGTATTGAGGCTCTTGAGTCTTATTTTCTGGTCTCTTTGTCTTGTAAATATGTAGAATTAGATGATTCTTCAATAAAAGAAAAATGGAATCCCTATGCAATATTTGTTGATGTCTTTGTATGTCTGGTTTCAATTCTTGTGTGTTAATCTGTAAGGAATTTTAATGCACCAATTATAAGGTAGTTGTGAGTTTATCTCTGAGTTTCTTTCAATGAGAGATTAATTCTTAGAGGTAAAATTTGAGACTTCAAAATTTGCATATGAATTTGATGTCCGGATATTGGATTGAGAAGAGTGATTTGTAAGGCACTTCACTTGGTCTTTGTATGTTTGGAGTTGGAGGGTTTTCTGGAGATGTGTATTCATTTGACTCTGTTGCCTAATAGATAAGGCACTGGTACTTTCTTGTCTTGCAGTTTTCATCAACAAATCCTTAATTTAAACCATTTTCCCTTTCCTGTTCAAGAGCATAAATGTATACAAGTTGCATTGAATAGTGCAAATATGTTTGGTGATTCCTTATAGAAGTGAATCTGATAGGTTAGCCTACCTGAGCCTCCGGGTTTGAAGAGAAGAAGGGTGAATCTCCTTGTTGTTACCTTGACCATTTCCCTGGTTCTTAGCTGATCATATAGGTGGGATCCTATATAAGACCGGTTGAGTTGAACTCCCATGTTTTATAAGTCTAAGAACTATCCACGGTCACATCTCCATAATGAGGTTTAGCTAGTAAGTCATTGTATATGCATATTTTATCATGTTTTAGGTGCACCTGCCTGAGTGTGTGGAACTTGAAGTAGACGGAGGATCAAATCCTCATCAATTAGTCTTTTCTTGCCCCTCAGTTTGCAGGAATGAGCTGACTCTTGTGAGCTAGGCAAAAATCCCCAGGTCTGGTTTGCATTGTCTCTTTTAGAACTGAGGGATACAAGAAAAAGTGGTAACACCTCATAAGGTAAGTTGTGTCATGCATGAACTCTAGACTTAATGCACAAAATTCCCTTAAGTGATCTTGAGGATCAGATGTTCCTTTATATTTTTCATATTTAGGAAAGATAGCATTTTTTGGGAATGGAACCATGATTAAAGACTTATCAAATGGGAATGGACACAAGGCTTCAATAGAAAAGGGTTTAGGAGCCCCACTTTGTTTTATCATGTCTAATTGCATTTGGAAAATTTGAAATTGTTTGTTCATGATGTCAATGGGATTAGCCTTAGCTTCTTCTTGTTTGAGTTTGGTGACATCATAATCATGTGGAAGTTTGAGACCCATTTGTGCTAGGTCTAAAAAGTATTTTTCCTTGTCCTTTTCCAATACTTTTTCCATAATTTTCATGAAGAAATAACTTTACATAGCTTCATTAACCTTTTCATCAGTTAACTCCTCATCATTAGGGTCAATGTTTCCCCCATTATTGTTATTGTTTGACCCTTGACTGTTAGGGTCAATGTTTTCTCCTCCATTGGTGTTGTTGTTAGATCCTTTGTTGTTAGGATCAACATTTCCCCCTCCATTGTTGTTCATATCCTTGTTTACATGATTGATTTGATCGGGATCTATATGGCCAAATGGGAAAGACATTCTTGGTTTTGTTTCCTTGATGGGTTCTTGTAAGGGTCTTTAAGAACTAAAAGGATCACCCAGAAAAGGACACTCTTGCCTAAAATAAGATCTGTCTGGTTGTAGGGTAGCCTTAATGTAATGAGATCGAGTGAAAACCAACATTAACATAGATTGAATAATGATCCTAGGCTTTTTATCTCATTTAAGTGATCAATCTATGGATGATTTTGCAAAATGTCCAATAATTGCGGATTTTGATCCAGTTGAGTATACACAGAGGTAAAACGTCTAAAAGGGTATCCAAAAATTAAACTTTCTTATTTTCAAACCCTCAGTATATATCCACTATTTTCCCTTTTTTGTTTCTAGGTGGATCTTTCCTATGTGTAGGTGGCTTTTAATTGTTAATACGTGGTCACTAAAATTCTTGTACGCGGCACTCTATAGTTAGCAGGTGGTGTTTGCCTATTGATAGGCAGTTTTAGACTATTGACACATGACACTTTCCAGTGGCTTACACGATTGTTGAATGTTTACAGGTGCCTTTTTAAAATTTGTAAGCGGCTCAGTTTTGTTTGTAAGCAGCTCTGAAGTGTTGGTACACGGCGCTTTACTGATCAGAGTTGAATTTATCAATTTTTTTGTTATTTTCTAGATTTAAAATTTTAAAGGCTTTGATCAGATTTGTCAAAATAGAATCTTGCGTGAAAACAAAGTACAAGCTCAACACACACATCAAAATTGTACCATATCCCTAAGACAACACTAAAAGTGTATGTTCTTGGATGTTTTTACCATCATGCACAAGAATTTCTTCCAAACAATCTACCTTAGAGTCAAACAAATTTGGCTTTTAACAATGGCTCTAGAAAGGTAGGTTTGCTATTTTATAAAAGTTTTAATCAATTCCATTCTAAATCTTTCCAAGATCCTTTACCCCCTTGCGGGCTTCCCACATGCATGAAAGTATAATTTTGCGCAATCCTGAAGGACTACTCAAGGAAATGAGGATGGCTTGCACAAGGTTTAGTCACTTTCCAATTAAGGTAAAGTGCATTTATTTATAGTGGGTCGAATGACATCATGGTAAAAGTGAATATCTCCCACTTTGGGTCGTTCCCTCTCACTGCCTTCGTAAAGGAATTCTCGAGAGGCAGGCCCTTTAAAGCTCTATTTTTGCTAGCATGTATATGGAAAGAAAGAATTGAATTTAGTCCAACAAGTTTGGGAATATGATTCACTCAAAGAGTGAAGAGCATATCCCTATTCTCTTCCTTTATTCCAAACACCTCAAGCAAAAATTGTTTTTTTTCAACCTCTTGACAAGGAGGTTCTTAAAATTGAGATGTTTGGTTCAATTCCTTATCCTTTTCTTTGCACTAAATTGAATTTGCACGTTTGGCTTTTTGATTCACTTCAAAAAGTGAAGAGCATATGCCTAATGCTTGTTCAATTTAGAAAATTAGAAGGATTTTCCTAATTACTATATTTAAACAAAATGCCACAATTTAATCAATGCAAGCTTGTCAAGATAAATACCTCATTTTTGAAGCTAGCAAAGGCTAGGCACATTTTTGATTGATTTGGCTTATTTCAACTCACCTAGTGGTGATTGTTCCCACTCTGGCTCCTCTAACAAGTTAGTCAACACGAATAGAGGCAAAGTGAAGAAAAACTTGCAAAATAAAATGATAAATTCCCTCCTAAAAGCTCTTTTAATCAAATTTTGTCAAATCAAAGCTTGAAGAACTAGGCATGAAAATCAATCAAAGAGTGGTAAATTTTCTTTTATAATAAAAAAACACTTTAATGTAATGATCATAAAGGTGTTCTTCTTCAAATAAAATCTCTATAAGATTAGTTGCATGTATTTGTTTATCATTTTTAGCCTTAATTCTCACTTCTTTGGTAGGCTTTGTGACTTGTTTCTTTGGTTTCTGCACTTTTGGGTGATTTTTCATCTGCAGTAAAAAAAAACATAGAGAGTCAAAACAATGAGTATACCATTAAAAACTTGATTTGAAGAATAAAGACCTACGCGGCATTTAACAGCTAATAAGCGATATTTAAATGTTACTACATGTAAATGAAAACTTTCAAAGCAGCTTTTAAAGTGTTAGAACGCGACTCTTGGAAGTTCATAGGTGGTACACTTTATCTAACAGGTGACACACTTTATCTCCCAGGCGGCACACTTTATCTCATAGGTGGCTGAAGAAAGAAAGACTAAGACGAAAGAAACTTTGTACGTAGCGCTTTACTGTTCACAGGCGGCTCTGAATACTTTGTAGGCAGATCTTCTCCTATTTTCCTGCAAAATAACACAAAGAATAATGAAAAACACATAAAACATCAAGATAAAAATGTTAGAAATGAGGCCTAACACCCCACGGTGGGCACCATTTGTGTGTGTAAGATTAACACCTTCATGAAATTAGGATTAGTAACAACAACTCTATGGAAAGAAAATGCTATTTAATCTAAGAATTGAGTTTAAACCCATGATATATCATGGTTCTCTATCTAAGCTTTGTTAATAGAGCTCTCAGTCTTAATCTCTCTCAAGCAAAATCCTAGAACGAGAAGAAAATGATAAACAATGCTCTAATCTAGCTCAAATGCTCCAAGATATGCTATAAAATCAACAAATGCTTCTAAACATGATATTCTAAATGCTATGCAAATGCTGAAATGTTATCAAAAGCTCTCAAATGCTCTCCAAATGCCTATAATAAGGTTTCTTTGCTCTTGAAATTCTTGGATCCCAAACACAAAGAAAATGGCTTGTATTTATAGCAATTTTCCAAGGGTAGGGGGTAGAGTGAGTTGATCATGATCAAGCTTTGGTTGAGTAAAAAGCTTTGAGGTGATTTCAAATGGAGGGAAAATTGGTTGGTTGTCCTCAAATAAATTAGGAATTATATAATTTAATCATTTAATTAATTTATCCACGTAAGGGTGAATGGGTTGGATTTGATTCTTTTTATTTAAACTATACAATTAATTGTTTAAAATCAATTGTATAATTTGATTAATCCCTTTTAAGCTTGAATTTAATTATTTGATTTCATGATTATTTAATCTTTTGATTTAATTTGATTTTTGTCCACTTTGCTTGATAAATGTCCATTTGATTTGATCCATTTTAATGCATTGAGATGAGATTTGGGGCAATTGGTTGAGATTTATAAATTTGATGTTTAAGAGACACCTGGTCAAATTTAGGTGTCTATACCTAGCAAATAAATGGCAGCAGGACTTAAATCCTTAGTACACTGCATGAAAGTGGCATGTATTTTATTAGAATACCTTTTTTGTACCCATGCCTCTGCTTCTTTAAACACTACAGACTCTTCAACCCATTTCTTTCTTGATTCTTCTAACTTGGTCCTTTAAGCAATTAATTTTTCTCTTTCTAATTCCAAGTCTACTTGTGTAATAGGACTTGATGGTATAGGGGAAGGAGGGAAAGTTACAATTGGGTTGGATGTACTAGGCTGATGTGGATCTTGTGTTATCAGCCTTTGAGGAGAAAATTGAGATATTTGTTTTCCCTCTAGGATATCAATTTTCTTATCTTTTTTCAATGGACTTTACCCTTTCATCATTATATTCTTTCATGATTACTTCAACCTATGTCCTTATTCTTTTAATCTCTTCATCTTTCCTCTGGGATACTTTTATAGAAAATTTAGCAGATTCTAATGTGAGGCTAGCTGCCTCTACTCCTAAGTGTCTGCAACTCTCTTTACTAATAGGCTGCCTGAATGTTCAACATGGTCATCTTCACCAGTTCTCTAATTGTCTTTCTTCTTTATAGACCACATTACCAGTGTTGCATGGTCTTCACTAAATTTAATATCAGTAGACATTCCACTATTGTGCATTGGTTTGGTCTCTTTTCTAACAACATCAAAGACAATAGCATCAGCAAGGTCCCACTATGGAAGAATGAGAACTCCTTTCTTTACCAATTCTCTGCCTTCTTCATGGGTATTTTTTCAAACTTAGCTACCATATCTTGATTTATTTCCTTTTTAATGTCATCTTTATCTCTATTAGGTTGATCATTCTACAACTTGTGACATTTCTCTCTAAATTCATTAATGTGAATTCTCCAAAGGAATTAAATAAAAGCCCTTGCTTTAACAGATTTATCATCTCACAAGAATTCATCACTAGCTTGCTTAGTGATAGGATCCAACTCCTTCCCAACAAACTCAGCTATTATTAAGTCCATTTAAGCATGTTTGGGTGCCTTTGGCACTCCTTGAAATTCTTGGGCTGTAACAAAGACATTTCTTATATTTCCCATTTGCACTAATTACTCAACAATGGCTCGTTATCCATGTGTAGGGGAGATTGGGAAGGGAAATAAATATCATCTTGTTTTTGATCTCTTCCTTCCACCATTTTCCTTTTTGGAGATGGCAATGATTGCGTACTAGAGTCCAATGTTCTTTTCCCTTTTGGATCAAAAGTCTTTTCAACTCTTGGCAAGATTGTGCTATATACTGTCCGTTGGTATACAACATATTTCATTGGTGGATTAACCCTTCCCTATGTAGCTCTACTCAAAATAGTCTAGGCCTTTTATGGCTCTATTTCTATTACCTTCTTCTTCTTCTAGTCTAAGGCTTGTATAATGTCTTCAAACATACTCATCAAGGATACCACCTTCTTTTCCTAGGGCATAAATTCTTTCAAGGGATCATATGCTTTATCAAAATGGTGTACAAAATCTAAAGATTTATTATATACTAACCACTTCTCCTTCTTGATTTATTTCTCCATCAAGTCAAATTCATTTCTAATTATATCCTCACGAAAATTAAACTGATTTTTTAGAGCTAAACACTTAGTTCTTTTTCTGAACATTTCACTATTGAATCCATTATTATCTGCACATCTTACCACTGATGTATCCAACTGATAAGGATCCAAGTATTTATGAAATTGGGTCCATCCTCCTTTAGTGATAATGAACTGGTGTGCTTTTGTGATGGTAAGGAAGATACTACCTTTTATTTTTCCAATCAATGCTTCTTCTTGTAACCTACCCAGTTGTCTAAGGATATCTTCCATGCCTATCTTGAGTGGAACCCTATAAGGGAGGATATTTGGAGTTCCTCTGAAACCGTAGACCCTAATAACTAATAAAATAGGGTATAGAATGAAGTCACCCCAATTGTGAACAATCTGAAAATTTTTAACATACTCCATTGGTCTCAAAAATCTTAACACATCTATGTGAATTCTTGGGTTGTCTATGCATAATAGTGCTCTGAGCCTAGAGGCAAAACATCTATCATAATTGATAAAACTGGCCTCTTTCCTATCCCAAGACAAATCTATACTCCATGTATAGTCAAAAAATGGAAGCACTTCCATTGTAGACTTGTTTAGCCCTCTGAGTAAGTGGTTTGGGGTCATATCAAGCACCTAGAATGGGTTCCTGATCTTGACATGGCTTCCCCCCTGTTCTGTCCCTCTTTCCACTCCTTTTTAGCTTGATTTCTGCATTCTGGACTGCAGACTGGTGATTCTGGGCTTCAAGGTCAGGGTTGAACTTTTAGGTCTCGGTCAACCTCGACCCTGACCTAGGTCAAGGTCAACCTCAACCTTGACCCAGGGTCCAAATCTTAGGGTCTCACAGTTTCTAGATGTCGGTCTTTGCAAAAAGTGTTTTCCCACTTTCGGGTCGGCTGTTTCGGGTTTCAAAGCGTCAATTCCTAAATTATATTTAATATAGGTCCTCTTCTAGGGGCATGGGTCTAATTGGAATTTAATTATCCTATGTCAGCCTCCTTAGAAGATTGTTCCCTAATTTCATATAAAAGGGAGCCTTTCTCCCCTCATTTTTTCTAAGTCCTCTATTGAAGCCTATGCATCCTTGAGAAATTGAGAAACATCATTAAGTGAAGATTCGAGAAAGAAATGAAGAAATATTTGAAGCAAGGATTCATCCACCATCAAGCATTCAACCATTCAAAGAGATCCATGGGAGGCCCTTGAAGGATTCAAGCCACATAGTGCCCTTTTGGTGATCTCCCCATCCACCTTCTTCTAAAGCCTATTCCAAATTCAAGAACCCATTCAAGACTTGATGTTGGAGATCTACAAGCAAGAGATTGAAGATATCCTACCTTTCTACATTCCACATTTTGAAGCATACTTGTGGATCCATGGATTCAAATCCACCACAAGGACTTTTACAAGCAAGGTGAATTCGTGCATTTACTTTGTTTATCTTTATGCAATTTCAATTACATATATTTGAGGTTAATTCTAAAACTGGGGTTTGACTAAGGCAAACCCCTCCCCCCCAAGAAACAAACCTCTTTTTCTTGTAGGTACAGGTTCAGGACTGTAGATTTGAGACCAGATCTGGATACCCTTTTCAGATTTCTTTTGGACGGCGTGAACAAATTCTCTATCAGACCTATGCAGGTCAGGGTTGACATTATTGGGTTAGGATTGACATTTGTGGGTCAAGGTTGACCTTTTTCATAAGACGACATCAGAATGGAAAAATATTTCTAGGTTTTGTTCATCTTTACGTTTCAGTTTGGGATCATCTGTCAGTTTTTCCAGAAACATTCTACAGACCTCAGAAAATAGCATTCTTTGATCTACAATTTTGTAAGGCTAGTTCTTCTTCCTATCCTTTCCAATTACTGTAATTAAACACATTCATTTAATCAATTAACAGAATTTAAGATCCCCTTCTTTGTTCTCTTTTTGAATAGTTGATTCATTTGTGCATTAACCCTTCTTTTGGGTTGATCAACTTGGATCTTCCATTTGTGCATTTGAGGATAGAAAAGGAGCATCTTATCTTCTCCCTAATCACAATTGCAATACACAATCAATAAAATTCAAATTAAATGTAAAGTAGGGTTAAGGGATTTAACACACTTTAAGAAAATCAAACAAAAATTAATAAACAATCTTCTTGTCCCCCTTTTTCAAACCTTACATTTTGGTGAACCCGCGATAGACAACATTTTCTTTTTGGTGTTAGATTTACATTATTTATGTTAGATCTTGCATGTTCTTTCAAATTGCATTTAAATTCAATAGATCAAAATTTTGTGTTAGTTCATTTGCATTGTATTGGTGTATGAGCTTTAC